>CM051024.1:4655000-4747500 GCA_027627225.1 Congeria kusceri
CATTAGATAAAACCTAGCGTAATTTTGAGAAATTCCTTGAAGAAATTTTGTATATCTAAAGAATATAATCGGAGAAAATAGATGCTAAATTAAATTAAAAGAAACATCACACATCGTTGTCGTTAGAACTTAGCCTCTGAGCAATCAGTAAAATAAACAAATAAGATAAGACACACGATTCAAAGATATATGCTGCTTGACCCTATTACCGGTGTACCTAACATTTGAATAAAATTGTGAATTGTATGGTCCTATAATTTACATAAATTGAACCTATTTTAAAACAAAAAAATATGTTTAATTCATAAATAGATCTTCTACATGTATATTATATCGTAATGTGTTTATTTGTCCTAGTTTTCTGACCGTGCCATAGCCGCCATATTTGTTTTTCGTGTTACCTATCACGGGTGCAAATATAAAATTCACACACACAGTTTTACTGCACTAAACTTCCGCATGCTGTCACATTTCTAAAGATTACTGCAGAAAACAACTAAGATTATGATGTATCATTTAAAATTTATATTTGTGACCTTTAATGGAGACACAACTGACTTGTTGAATAGATGGGTTGAAAAGGTTTTGTCCCTCAATGTGGTTTCTGGAAAACCAGACACTCTTAACTGACGGTTTATTCTAAATAGGCCCATAAAATCAAATCCCCACTATACAGATACAACTGATCGGGTTCTGATTTATTTCCAATAGCTATATGCTGCAAATACAAACAAAATAAACAAATCATTTCAGACCTCCTACCTTTCCATGCTCAAGTTGACATTTGTAATTGAAATTTAATTGATTTGTGAGAATGGTCCGAAGTTTAGTGCAGTAGGATAAGCAGCTTTATGCAAATGAGGTAAGTGCATTATGGGATTTGTTTACGTCATAGATAAATTTGGAACGCTTGGGATGTGGTGTTTTGTCGTGTACTTGATAAAAATGGAGAAATTTTATGCCTGAAAACACAATCATTTGGGCAAAATATACAATAGCTTTAACTATTTTTTGTTATTTCTCTATCTATTTACATTTTAGGACTACATTTTTTTCCATTTTTAGAGATAACATTTGGCGCCAACGATTGTCTAAAACCGAAACCGGATCTGACTATCCCGGGCATGGTAAAATACGAAAATCGTAATAACCCGGAATACGTATACACCGGTAAAAGGGTCATTGAGAATATGTATAACGTGTGCAGCACAATTACATAATATGCATTCGCCACAAATGCTGTTAATGTATTAAAATGTCTAAACATATGGTAATATACTACATTTTTATTTTCTGGTATAAAGAATTATGACTTGTGTTGTATAATGGTGTACACATACAATATATGTTTTTGTCTGCTGGATATAGGATACTTATAACCTATTAAAGCATATCTGAACATGCATACATAAAACTATATAGTAAAGCAACATGTCTTACCGCTCTATGGACCAGAATTCGAACGTCCAGTTCGTATCTATTCTTGACTAGATCTGTTTACAGCCACTGTGTCGCTGACACTCCGGACTGCATTATGTCAGCAAGCATTATTTATACCAACTGCGTCTATGTATGCAAATAATGCGTGATTCGCATGAGAGAGGCGTAACTTGACGTACTTCTATAGGCACGTGCGTATAATTCGTTACGCTCGTGTGAAAAAATAAAAATGCTAAAAACTTGAGAACGCATTAAAACTAGTGTCCGTAGGGGGTAAGGCAAAAAGACATAACTAGCCGACTGATAAACTATAGAGAAAATAATCATCCTTTCATTTGTTTTACGATATTCTTATAACCCCTTCTAATAATCATACAAACGCATGTGCATGCACACTCTTCTGTGAGCAATATATTAACAAGACAAGTAGATATACTACGAAATCGTCTGAAACAATTTGTCATAACCATTAGATGCGCAAAACAGAAGCAGCGCTGTTCACAGCTCAACAAATGGCTTCGATATTCTGTCAGTCTGGGTGGGGTGTTTAGATCCTCTTTTTTATTGTTTGGAGAACAAGATCCTCGTAGTCAAGCTCTTTGCAAGATAGCACTACAGTAATTGTACTTTTTTAATGTGATGATGGTGATGGTTGGTTCCTCTGGTCCAACGATAATTGGATAGAAAGCCTCTGGCACAATTTCTGGTGGTTGTGTAGACCACTCCTTAAGGGGCACACTCCGGCACACGCTGGGCAAGGGAACCCTTGGCCAGTGGCACACTGGGCTGCTGTTGCTTTCGTCCGTCTACGCTTGGCCTCAGCAGTTTCTCTCCTGGCATCCTCAAATATTGTAGCACCTTCCTTTCTGACAGTCTTCCATTTGCTTCTTTTTTTGCAATGTTTTCCCAGTCATTGTCTGCGATGCCAGTTGCACTGAAATGACGCTTTAGCTGATCATTGAAGCGCTTTCGTGGGGCGCCTCTTTCCAATTTGCTCTATCTTAGCTTTTAATAGAACACAGCTTTGGGCATTCGTGTGTCCTCCATACGTGACAGGTTTCCAGCCCAGCGGAGCTGTTTGGTCAGAAGCATGACCTCGATGCTGGCACGTTGGCTCGAATACTTCTGGGTTTGCCACATAGTCACGCAACTTGATACCCATGTTGGCTCGGAGGCATCGTTGAAGGAATCGTTTCGAAGCTGCACTTATTTTCGGTGCAGAATCCTGTCTTCGCATCCATACAGGAGAGTGGTAACAACTGCAGCTCTGTATCCTTGAATCTTTGTTGATAAGCACATGGAACGGTTCTTCCAGACACGCTTCTGCTTGCGCCAAAAGGAGCCGTTGGATTTGGCGATGCAATCGTATGGTTTTAATGTATTGTACATATTACAATTTCAGAACTTTTGAAACAACGCCAACTGCACAAGAAGACGTAGTTTTCAGCTTAGCATTATCCTGCCACACATGATACTTATCTAAATATACGGCAGTATATGCAGTTTACTAGGGTATAATAAGTGATAAAATTGCAAGGTTTTATACTCTTAGTATTGTACTGTGCAGTCAGTAAATGGACATTTGTTTTTGTAAAGCAATAAATGTAAATAGATCTACATGCATTTCTTCACATAGACAATTAGGCGACACAAAAATAACGACCCGTATTTTACAACTGTGCGTAAACTAAAACATGGCCGGGTACGTCCCTAGAGACGTTTTAATATTACGTTTCAATTTCCAATATTCATCATTCCAGGCTTCAATTTGGCATGTGACCTACGAAAGTCGACATAAAGCCACAGTTCATAAAATATCATTCTATATATCTGAGATTGGCATCACTTCTAATGAACGTAAATGATGGTTATTTGATTTTAAACTGTTTCTTATTTACGTAATGCATTTTATAATGCCTTTGTTCGAACATTCTTGGTACGAACGCCATACACACTAATGAACACGCTGATTTACTCCAGAGGCATCAACTGCTATCGCATACAGAATATATGCGCTTAAAAGTTACCAAAAACGTTATTATGTTACCGATTTTAATGATTTTGATCGGTAGGATATCCATAAGCAATGATGTCTGCACAGTTTTATTTTAGTACATATTTCTGGACTGCTACTTTAAGGTTGAGGGATTTGAGGTTTGAAGCCGCCTATTACGGCAACTTCCTCAGATGCCCGACGATGATCTGTGATTTGTAGTGTATGATGCTAGGTCTTGAAATCTTGTCAACAAGAAGGGATTTAGCTGATAATTGTATTTACCACATTTCATCGTGCCTCATAAAGTTGCAATTCTCTTTCTCTGGTGAACATTAAACCATTGAGTAATTAAATTGTTATTCAATTGAATAAATATTATCTTCTTATAAGATTTAATTTGTATTGCATTTCTATGAGGTTAAAGTTTATTTACAAATGCGTGTTTTGTGTTTAATTCTGGGATAAGTGTGAGGTTCGGCATGCTTTAACCCGGTTTAAACCCCAAACGCTTTGCATTAACCGTTCCAAGGCGGTGACCCAAGTTTTAAGCATTTTTACGTTTTGTGTTGTTTTGTATGTAGTGTTCCGTGTTGTATAGGCAAATAGTCACATGCCTCAGATAAAGGACCTGGGGATGGTTATAAGGGTTTCTCTCCTGATGATGTCTCTGGAGTTTCATTATTACCATATTGAAATGGCCGTTTCCGTTTGATACATGGAACGACTCATACGCCTTCTCATTCCATGCCACAACTGCAATATTGTTACAACATTTTCTACTAAACAAATCCTGGTCATGGCCGTACAAACTCTACACAAATATCTAAGCAAAGTCTTACTAAACGTATCTTTACTTAACTAAGTAATTCAATATAATTATTTCGTCATTTCCTTTTAGTATCAGTGACCGCGGCATTGCCATTAACACAACGCAAACAAACTATGCTTAAATGTTTTACATTGTAGTAGCCAGTTACATTAAGTATTATTTACTATCACCACACAATCAGTTTCAATACGCAACTATTTTGTTTGACACACGCAATTTTTTCATACATGTCAAATGCATAAACTAAATAATGAATAGTTCAATCAAAGTTACCTTTTTAAAGGAAATTCTATTTTAGTTATAGTTATACTTAATTATTAACAATATTTTGCTGATTGTATGTATTGATTCATGTTGATATAGTGATTCTGTGTAGAACCAACGCGAAGTGAGCGTCACCAAATACAGGTGATCCGTGGGGCAACACAGCGGCATTTGTTTTATAAGACAACATGCGTATGTATTTATAGCTGTAGATGCCTATGTAAACGATGCAAAAATGTAAATCGTTACATTGTCTGAGAAAGATATATGAAATATATACAGACTAAACTGTTTTGCCAACGTTTTTTTGTCAAATGTTACGTATATTTTAATATTATCTTATAACAACAGTATTTCAAACAATTAGCAGATAACACTGATGTGTGTGTGGGTTAAGCCATACACATTTGATTCTATGATTTGCGTCCCCATGATTTTTCGAAATCGACCAACCAGGCAGCAAAAAACAAACAACAAGTCGATACAAAAAACATGTTTTCTTTCACAATTTAATCATGGCAGTGGTACAAGCTAAAGAAAATGTTTACTTTCAAAATTATTATATATCATCTTCATATTGGGAACCTACTGTCACACAGTATTTTAACTGTGTAAATTGACTAGTTGCACGCTAAGTTGTACAAATACTAATAAAAACACATAAAATACTTTTTTTCTTTTATTGTTCCTAATTTTTTTAACTTCCCAAACTCGATGTTTTACATTGTCAAAACTGTTGTCTTTTTTTTTTGTAAAGGCATCCAAAAACCTACCAGCCCGAGGAAGCTAAACCTAGAATCAAATTGGTATGGCCTTACCTCAAAAAAGAATCCCTTTATTTCAATAAGTATATGGCCGCTGTGTCCAGAGTTGCAATAACAGTACATAATTTTTCAGTAAACAATTGCTATCACATGAAGTTCCTTTTTGAGTATAGCTGATTTTATAACCACGTTTTAATAACTGATCGTTCAATTACAATGCAACTGTGAACAGGTAGCGATGTTTGTTTAGCCAATCGCGTCGATTCCTGTCAGCAGGAAATATATAGTCAGGTTTGTTTTCTCGTTTAATATATTAATAATGAAACTCCATGCATCACCAGGAGAGAAACCCTTATAACATTCCGCTAGTTTAATACTAACATATATTTTAGGTGCTTCTGAAGAGACATAACACATATGTTTGTACTGGGTATTTATAACATTAAACTATATATTAAAAAAACACTATAAAATGCATTACCCGTTTTGTGGTTATCATTGAAGTACGGAGTAATTCTATAAATAGCGGTCACGTCACTGACAAAAACATCTGTACTAAGACGCTTCGCTAGCAAAAGTTTGCTTTTTCTCTACATACACGACGGTAAACATGGCGAAATCTAGTTCCGAGGTAAAACTTTTCATCATTTTAAAGGTATTTTGTCAATTTAACCCGACGCGGTGTTACGATTCAAGCGTTATGTCGTCTATATACCTTTTAAAATGAGTATTCTCTGTAAGTCTACTTACTGTTGTTCTGCATGTGATCAATAGTACGTACCGGTATCTGGTCATTTCGGTATTTGGTCATTTAGGCAACGAGTCCTTTCGGCATTCTAAGTCTCTGTTTTGGTTCCCGATCTTAATTACTTCGTACTCAAGTTATATTCTTGATTAACTGCCCATGTCAATATGTTATAGCGTTGTGCTCACGATAATATTAAATTATGTCGTAGTAATTTTTGTGTATTATTTACGATTTCAATCATGTATTTTACTGGATTTATAATTCAAAATCAAACACCTCACTTAATTCACAAAAACTTTCGTGTTTTGACTTACAATTGCATATACTATAGGAAAAATAAATAAATAATGCAAACCGATTCTTTTAATAGTTTCAACAATATTTTCATATTCTTTGAATAAAATTAATTTACATTGTGGAACCTGTACCTTAAATTGTATACATTTATTTAATGCACTATACTATCTGACTATGTACAACTTAAAATTGGCCAAACTCCACCAAAGTTCCATCAATGTCTACCACCGTTTGGAAGATAACGGGACAGCTAGACGATGGCAACGACAGGCCTATGTACCCGCCTAAGAAAAGTCAAGACGAGAGAAGCAATGCACGCCAAAATAGAATACATGCCGGCATAATATAACAGAAATGCCAACGTGTACCCTAAATCTTAATAATTCATCAAGTGTACATTCATTGTCATGATGTTGATTTTATTTAAATCGCAGGTCATATAGAATCTGATTATTTATCATTTATTTATGTTTATTAAAATATGTGGTAAATAGGTATTTTGATTCTTTGACTGTTAATGCTTGGAAGCCTTTAACAGAACCCCAATATACTGGGAAATGTTACTATGACAGGCTTTTATGTTTTTGAGAAAGGCGAATACACATTTAATTTGATACGAATGTATCAAGAAGTCTGTGTTGTGACAGCTCATAACCACATTTAATAAACATGTAATCATTCCTGAAAAAAAGAATGCCAAATAATAATCTAACCTTTTGTTTTTTACAGTGACATATCACACGTTTAAACAACTCGTACCTTTTAGTATTTCTGTTTGAAGTGAAAATTCATGGTATTCAGTAAACAACATGTTGATATTAAACTATAACACAGCTGAGTTGTATAATAATTTTGTAGTCTGACTAACTTAGAGCCAGTCTGATGATTTATGTATTCTACTTACCAACTGGGATCAGTAATGGAGACAACTGACAAAAAGTAGTCTTGCGATCGAGTAATTGTGTGAAACTTCTATTTTCATCTTACAATATAGAATGCATATAATATGTATGTATCTATGGTATATCGAGTTCTAAATGCAATGGAAACAAATTGTTTTCGTGAACACTTCTTTACCATTTGACATTACGCATTTTTATGAAGTGTTCAACAGTATCAACAACCTACGCACATGTACATTTTGAAAGCGGATCTTTATTTACCAAGCAAGCAAATAATACCTACATTAACCTTATTATATTTCGATTCTGTGCATTTACTATGCACTGTGTTGATATACGTTGTCCTATGTGGACATGCACCATGCACATAATGTATTCGAAAGTAGGTGGCATCGATAAACACTTACTTCTTAAGAAAACAATGTGCGCACATTTAGACAGTTTTATGTTCCTGAGAATAAAATATTTACTTTGTTAAACAGGTACAGAAATTACATACATTTTCGAATCATTCAGTATGGATGCTATGGGGTTGACATACCAACATGATGGTATCATAACGAAAACTTCAATAGATGGCATGGATGCTATGGGGTTGACATACCAAAATGATGGTATCATAACGAAAACTTCAATAGATGGCATGGATGCTATGGGGTTGACATACCAAAATGATGGTATCATAACGAAAACTTCAATAGATGGCATGGATGCTATGGGGTTGACATACCAAAATGATGGTATCATAACGAAAACTTCAATAGATGGCATGGATGCTATGGGGTTGACATACCAAAATGATGGTATCATAACGAAAACTTCAATAGATGGCAAGGATGCTATGGGGTTGACAATAGATGGCAAGGATGCCATGGGGTTGACATACCAAAATGATGGTATCATAACCATGCACTAGTATAAATAATAATAGTACAAACAATCCTCGTATTTGATAATAGAAAGAACATGTACTATATGTAATGCATTTGAAAGTAATTCGTCATATAGAAAAAAATTGAAACGTTCACATATCCATATGACCCTTCGGGTGTAGCATGTGATATACATGAACTTCATTTGTTGTATATAAAATCGGGTCCAAGTGTTGTTGTTTTTTAAATCGAATATTTGTTGTTGTTTTTTCTATAATTCAATCACCAGATTAAAAGTGGTTCGATGCCTGTGTATTTTTTTTTCTAAAAACATCAGATTAAAAGACAATCAAGAATGTTATATGCATTAATTGTGTTTAATTTGTGAAAAAATCTAGACCACACAATACATTAATATTACTTTTAGTTTACGGTATCGAATGTTGATGCTATCACATTATATCCTGCAAAGTCTGTATCGAGTCAAAATATAATAGGCACAATCCAATGCCGTTGAACATAACACTAACACAACTATTGTTCCATTTCACATTAAATTTATGTACTATTAAAAACATAACATTCAATTTGTATTGCGTAAGCTTATTAATTAATGAATGAAGATGTTCATTTAAACTTTGGCAATAAACTAATTTTGTAAACAAACGAGATCACTGCCCATGTGTGCATTTCCGGTTCACACGGTTAAATAACTCACACATTAGCTCCTTTATGGCCTTGCGGGCACCATACGTAATTACAAATTGTATATATGTGTACACGTTCCTTGTTGGCCGGATCCGAATAGATATCTAATATACCTGCTGATTAGGATTGTCAATGAAAAATAACCATTTTATTATTTTCGGATTTTTATTTTAAGAACAACAGCAGCAATTCACATACAATATTAGTATTTACACATTTATAAATAACTGAAGAACATGTATCATTGAGGTGATTGAATACTCAAACGTTGTTTTCTTTGTATATTATGTATTCTCTAGTGATGCATTAATGGAACTGTTTTTGTCAAAGAAAACTTCATTTAATAACTACTATAAAGATTTTCCAGCGCAAATATAATACAAATTGGCAATTGTGTGATTTAAGTAAATACAAGTGTTAGAAACTCAATGGTTAAGTCTGTTTTCTACCTGTCATTCAAATGTCGTATGTGTAATATTTTCATGATTATAACGACAGGTATAACAATTGTGGATTATTAGTTACAGTGTTAGTAATTGAGAGTTTATCCGATATAAACCCTTCGTGGTTTCATACCATACGAGAGCGCAGTATCTTTTCGGGTATCTTTTCATTGATAGGCCTATCAATTGAAACTTCACAAAATAACGTGAAACACCTACAATGACGTCACGAAAATAAACAAATGACGTAATTATACGGCGTCATTAGACTTCTATGGGGTATTGAAATGTACCCATGGTCTATGGAAAATAGCCAATCGGATCGCGTCATTTATGTAGGAGATGAGACATTGAGTTATGCTGACTTGTGCTGAAGTTTTACTTTAAGAAGTAAATCAAGCTGTGTAAACACCAATATCATTGTTTAAAGATCAGATTACTGCTTATATAATACTGATTTTTGCTGAATAGGAGCATTACATACAACTCAATTAATATTGTATTGTTATTTGGTTTTAAATATTTTAACTTGTATTGCAATCCTTGAAGTAGATTCATGTTGGTTCATGTAGATTCGGTTAAGTTTGGCAGTTCCAGTTACCGGACGAGACGAATTCGGCAAGAGAATAATGAAAATAACTTTATTAAAATTTAGCTATTAACATATTTGGATTGTAATGGATTATAACGTTAGGACCAAAAAATGATATTCAATATAAATGATTCGTTTATAATTGTAATAGATAGGTTTCGGCGTTATACAGTTATTAGTTAAAACATATTTATAAAATATTTTTGATGCGTGTCGTGGGAAGCCCGGACATAATGCATATGCGTAAAGTGTCGTCCTTGATTAGCCTATGCAGTCCGCACAGGCTAATTTAGGATGACACTTTCCGCTTTTATGGTATTTTATGTTTCAAGGAAGCGTCTTCTAAACATAAATCCACTGTAGGCGGAAAGTGTCGTACCTTATTAGTCTGTTTTGACTGCACAAGCTGATCCGGGGCGACACTTTCCGCGCATCCACTCAGGCCGATTTTCCAACGACACACCTAATTTTGTATTGCTTATATCAGTAATGGCATGTGAAGGTACCCATAGTCTTTAATATCTTACGTATTTTATACTCTGACGTACAGATGATGAATCATTTGCCGTAAGCAAGTATCATTATGTAAGCATCATTAAGTGGTTTCGACAGCTGCAGATTAATTATTCTATGTTGCAGTTGTAAACACGAGAAACAGATCTGTAATTCTAAAAAAAAAATGTTAAAATGATATTTGGAAGACTTTCTTGCTAATAAACTAACCACAATCTGTGTTGTATTTATAATTTATGATGAAAGAAATAAAACAAAATGAGTTGTGATATAAAACTGTTATCAATGATACAACACACAGATCTTTAAATTGCACGTTTGCCTAAACATTTATTGTAACTCATAAGATGTGTCCACATGTTAACCAACTTATATAAGAAAATAAGCAGAGCTTATACTTTAGTTATCATCCCAAGTCAATGGAAAGTTGTCTTATGTACTGCGTATACTTTATAATTGTCATCATCGTATGTGCTGATAAATAAAAATGTGGCTACATTTATTGTTCTTTCTCATGTGAACGTTTTTTAATGCACGTAAAACAATATTTCTTGCATTTTCATGTGATTTTTTATGTTAAAGTATTATTACCGAAACGTCATCTTCGAAACGCTGATACAATTTGGATACATAAAATATGTTTGAATTAAGGCTCAATTCATTAAATTGATATTTTCCTTCAACAAAATGAGATAATCATTAAAATATAAAGTAAATATATACCTTATATTTGACTGTATTTCATAAGCCGATGTCATTTCCGCAACGGCATGTCATTACAAAAACGAGTTGTCATTACAGCGACGACATAATTTATCTACAATATTTGTAAACTGTATAAACACAATACAGTCTTGAAATTATGATAATAACAATCACCTACTTTAACATTGAGACAGTATTTAAAAAGCAGTTAGAAATTATAATACATATTTTTAACATTTATTCATACAATATGTCGCATATGTTAAAACAAAATTGTAAAAGAACGCGAACTAACAAATTATTTTTGTTTTTATATCGCATATTTTTACATGCAATAGAACATGTCTATTTTTTTACATGATGCACAATTAAAAATGGCACTTTTGTGCAGTACATCTGTAAGTTTTCACCGTTGCGGTAATGACAATTTTGGCAGTATATAGGTGTCAAGGTCACATCATTTTATCATATTGATCGCCTATTGAGTGCTGCTGACAATTGTTCGGTTACCTATGTACTCTGATTTTTTGTTTAAAACAAATTTTGTTTAAAATAAACTATTCGGTTTTCGTCTGAAATTTAAAATAAAATGGCCATAATGTGTGGAATTACCCAGATACGTACAACAAGAATGACAAATACAATAGTGCAAGGTGTCAACACTTATGATTTATATACAATAATATTTATACCAAGCAATACAACACAGTTAATTCAGATGTATACACTAGTAACATTTTCCTAACATTAATTTATAATTAATATTTATATAACAGGTACGAATACACAGTAAGCTTACACATCTAATAATTGTCTTAATACTTTAACTCCTCTGATTTTCGTTAAAACCTTGCACCAATCACTGCATATGTAAACAAACCAATACAAACAGACGCAAACTAAGACATCAAAGAAGTAAATTACTGAAGACACAACCTTCCGTGAAGAAATATCCTTCCCGGAAAAGTCACAATGTCAATAACAGAGAAGAGTACGTCCCATTTGACCATTTAACATTCCAATCGTACCACTGTTCTTTAACTGCAGTAATTAGTTGTGTGTTTATTGCGTTTTATATATTGCATACTTGCGTCCTCTCAAGCTCCATCGAGGGTTACCAATATTTACCGCACGTTTTCTACTGATAATAACAGTAATGTCCATCTCACCATTTCTTAGCTCATGCCCCATCGTTTATGTTTACAGTAATTAACGTGTAGGTAAATATTGGAAAGCAAATCTCATCTTTGTTTCGACCAAGAGAAAACAATAATGAATTTCAGCGAATATTTGGTCAAGTACTCCTCTCACAGGAAACATATAAATACTGTCTAAACGGTGAAATTCGCTTCAATGATACCACCATTAATCGGACGATTTGGCAAGAGAGGTTAGCTGGGTACCCGCGGATTCACGTTTGCTGGACAATGCTCTGACACTACATCGTACTTCTCGTGCACGAGCCTACACACTTTCTTCGTGCACAAGAAAGTAATTGCAATAAAGAGGCCCTGCAGTGTATTGAAGACGATAAAGAGGTACCACATGACCGAACTGTTGCTGAAGTTTGCCAGAAATGCGAACAACCACGTGAGCCTCATCACCATGGACAGTTTCAGATTGATCAGTAGGGAGCACGTGTGTTTCTTATTCCTTGCTCTAGCACCTTTCTTATTTGCACGTGCAATATGAAAAGCCGTAAACACGAACGATATGATATCAAAAAGTTTGAAAACTGCAAGTGGTCCCGCAAAAAATATCATCAAACTCACACGGGAGTTAAACCAGCACAAATCTTTGCCGTATTTGGGTTTAAAATTAGGGTCGATTTGCAGATCAGCTAGGTCAATCATCAAAGCTATTCCAATTATAAACATCGGTACACACCAAGCGTAAATGTTATACAGACTAATACGCCTGCCTGCTGTATTTGCAGAACCGGAAGTAACAAAGCTTTTCGAAAACGTTTTCCCGGAGTGTTCAGAAACTATGGACATGAGATATATATAATGAATGTTAGGACAAGCGATGTTATTGAAATGATGAGTCCTATTAATGAATTGTAGCCCTCAATTTCTTTCGAAATCATTTGTACCTTGGGTATGTTACAATCGTCTGAAAATTCGGTTAGCAGGTGTTGGCATATAAACACATCGGAACCATTATGTAAATACTTCGTGTTGTTTGTTATGCGGTTTGATACAATAAATACATCCGAATTGTAAAGAATCTGTATTCTTCCATGTCTAGTTTCAATAACGTACAGTTTATATCAAATACATTTTGATATATGTTTTCCCCAAGGTGGGTACTGCCAGGAATGCAACGCCCCTGTATTGGCAATGTTCCATATGGACAGACAATCGTTCGGCACTTTCCATAAACCATGTCAAAAACCGCATTATCTTTACACTTCGCTGTGTTAGTTAACACATGATTATTTTCCAAAATTTCATTGTTATTTATATCAACCAACAAACGTTAACTATATACAATCTTTGCATTAGGTCCATAGAAAGCCGATGGTACGATTGATAGTATGCTTTCACAGTAAATGTTGTCCGTCAGTATGCTATTACATTGTGCACAGTACTCTTTCCGGTATGTCTGTGTGTCGCTTAGATTGCTGTAAACAATATAGTATTGATCATTTGCACACATGTTTACTAGATTCTCAATTGCGTCCTCCGGACAGCTGGACAGTGGTGGTAGCATGAGACACAGACGGTGTTTGACATGACAGTTAGGGCGTGCAAATGTCAACCGACAGATCGGATTTCCGGGTATATCTCGGACATCCACACTTTCTTTACATTCATATTTGGCTGTCCAATACAAAAAGTCGTATTCGTCGTTGCAAAAAGCGCAGTACATTTTCCTATACATCACCTGGAATTCTGTTCGGTCACTGACAGGAATTTGCAGTGTTAAATCTTCTGAGAAATGGGTGCTGTTTTCACACAACTCTCGTATTTGTCGGTCAACCCATACTGCGGGACATTTTGTGACAGCTAGAAC
Organism: Congeria kusceri; assembly: GCA_027627225.1. NCBI lineage: Eukaryota > Metazoa > Mollusca > Bivalvia > Myida > Dreissenidae > Congeria > Congeria kusceri. Next base: position 4,669,092 of record CM051024.1, read on the forward strand.
TCCGTAGCTATTTACAGATTCAATTATCCCACTGATTCGTTCGCAAGAAAACAGTTCTGGGAGCGGAACAGAACCAGTGTATTCAACGTGGATATCATGGTTAACATTTTTGCAGCAATCTCCCATCACATGACACATGACGTCACAATGACAATTTTTGTCGGGGAAGGTGAGCCCCGTTCCACATTCTTGTCTTACTGCGCATTCAGGTGAGTCGTACTGGGGTGTATTCAGGAAGTCATAGTCGGAAGGCGCTTCAAGCCATGGTTGGGATCTTACGGCCAGGCAATACAGGAGAAAGAGCAGAACTTCAACCCTCACGTACGTGAATGATGTAGCCATATTCTGAAATGCGCCAATAAAACACGATGGAATAGATTGATTCATTCTGGTTATTTAATAATTAGTATTTGACAAACATGCACACTAGTTAACAGATTATTATAATTATTAGGATGATAATCAAATTTGACCTCATTCTTGGCCCAGATATATTCACAATATAAATGAAGCAGCATTAGTGCATTTTGTCAACCCGAGTATATACTGTTGCCCAAGGCGAAGCTGCAGGCAACTGTATTTTTCGAGGGCTGAGAAAATGCACTATCGCCCTAAAAGAATGCAATATTAATTTTATTATACCGAAACAGGGCTTTTTAATAAATAATGCGCTTTTGTAACACGGAGTAATTTACTCACCGCTACATAAGCGCCTTTTAACTGTCTATCGCTAGGAAAGCATAGCGGTCGATATTGCTGTGTGATATTTAAAATTATTGACTGCTTCTTTGTTATATGAACAAAGAAGGAAAACAAAAGGGTGAGGTATAATAATACTAAATGAGTACTTTTAAATTAAAACAACATGAGTGTTATAACTTAAGACTTATGTAAACTAATACTGACATCAATATTCAGTTCCGTATATAATTCTGACTTGATGTGGTAAAAAATAATATATACGCCATGTAATCTTAGTTATTGTAGATGAAAATGACTGATTACCTCGATTGTTAAGAAAGTTAATATCAATTTTGCTTTTTTTTCATGGAATTAAGACGCATGTATAATTATTAAAGTTAACACGTTATTTGGATTAATGTTAAAAACAATAACTTGTTCTATAGTTATCACATACAATTTCGAATGTTAAGTTATTATTTACCTTTCTATTCCTCTCAAACTAGCTTTTTACCATGCTACGTGCTGCAATTGATTGCTAGCAAAGACAATACTAATGTTTACTTTGCCCCCAAAGAAAGTCTTTCCCCAATACTTATATTTCAACATAACAGGAATGTGGAACTTATCAACAAATGCATGCTCCTTTATTAGGTAAAAGCAATTAGTTTCTGATTTCGTACAAGTGCATTTATAACATCGATGCGGAAGAATTCATGTTGCAGTTAATTGCTCAAGTATCGTCGGATTTTTCTTTTTTTCAAATCTGTTATTTACATAAAAAAGTACAATATGTATGTGATTTTCAGGTATATATGTATGTGTATTAACCGTGTGCGTTATAGTGAGATAAATAAACACCTTTTATTAGCCACTTGGTTTTCTGATTCATACTTGAAAGTATCCGTATTGTACCATAACGTTAGCTCATTTGTCTTTGATTCTCATGAATTTTAGACAAAATCCAGAAAAACAAATTATGGAAGCGGAAACTATATTAATGTATAAAACTATATAGTGCCACATAAATACATAACTGTACAATATGTGAAAATCAAGCTACACTAGCAGGAGAGAAACCGGTATTAACATTGTTGGGGGAGTTTTCAACATCAAACTAAAAATGTGTCGATTCAAGGCAAAAGCTAGGTTATGCTTTAGGCGCTGTAAATGTTTTATGTGAGAGAAAAACTTAAATGATAAACATTATGGGACATACTTGACGAGAACATTAATGATATCGTTATTCATTTAAGATGTTGGAAATATAACTGAGGAATTTTGTTAGAAACAGTTTCTATACGACAAGGCTTCGGGCCACAACAAACAAAACGCTTTGGTCGGACATTTGCCCAGAACATCAATACAAACGATTGGTTATAACAATCAAGATTGGTTTTGTGATCTATAATAAACAAAGTGCATATTGGCTGTCTTTGTTGATATAAATATTGGTAAAACAATCTTGATAACGATATTTTTATTGCAATATGTTTTGGACTACGATTGTTAATAATTTATCATATTTATCATTTTGCACATTGTTTATTATATTGGTGAAACACAATACAACCATTATTTTGAAACAATCAAATGTAAAGGCACTATAAACATGTTCAAACATGTGTGCATATGCTCAGTTTGTATAGTAAATTATTGATGGGATTGACATTCGTTCTTAATTTAGCATTGGTACTATAAACATATTTTTTTTCTGAATGCAGATGTTATTTGACGTTGCACTTTAAACTTAATATACATGGTTGTAAAGTCTAACACAAAACAGCTAAAGATTTCCTTTACTAATATGTAGCTAATTTTAGTAATGTTACTTAAGGAAATTCATTAATTGCTGTTTCTAAAATCAGACGAAACCATATCTTCGTAACAAGTATCAAGGACCTTTACTAAATGATGTGGCATGATATATTTTGACGATGTTTGCCCTTTCCGTAGTGTACACAAGTATCTATAGAGAGTTACACATGCAAAAACTAGTAAGACAAATAATATAGCATACTAGCCTTATAAAGGGAATCCTCTCAGAACATTTGCATGCATTTTTCTTATCGCGAAATTATACACAATTGGCAGTTTTTTATTTATTTAAATAATTTACTAATTCGTCTAATCAATAAACATATTAACATACATATTATTATGTATTTACCAATACGCTACTTCCGTAACGCTAGGTAAGAAGTTATATGTTTAAAACTTAAACATAGCACCGTTTACACGAACAAAAACGTTCTTATATTAACTTCAGTTTCACTTGCGAAGCCGATGTTTCAAGCAAAGCTACGCACTACATATTTCGGTGATTTTTTTCTCCAGCGCGTAGCAACTACAGTATAGGTAATGCAAATTATGGGTGCTGTTGTTTTCATTTAAATGCCTTTTATGTTAAATTTCAGTTCAAACCAGCTTAATTACAAAATGTGGAAGATAAGTCTTTTGTTTGTGTTTCTATTTATTAATACGATTTTGAAATAGTACGGAACAAAAAATGTCTTGAAAAAAAGACATTCGGCGTTGAAATTATCGCATCATATATCATTTTTACTCTAAATATAATAGACCTATAAAAGGAGACTTCTCGGACCCCAGATTTTTCGGACACCATAGCAAAACTTCTCGGACCCCCAAATTAATTTGAGAAAAATTCAATCATTATTATTATTTGTATCGTGAATAAACCGATCATACCGCCCCATGTTTTCATCAGTAATACATAAATAACCAAAATAATTTCCGTTACAATAATTGTTATATAAATGTGTCAGGCAAATTTAACAAATTTACAATCTGCGGGAATACATGAAAATTATTATGTATCAGACGAATGTTGTTATTGTTAAATTAAATACCCTATGTTTGTCTTAGAAGTTATCTAATATATACGCATCATGCAGTCAAATATAAATCATTTATACTGTGTATTCTGATTAACAGCAATATTCAGGGAAGATTCAGCGCGTTTGAAATAGTGATGACTTTATTTTTGATAACTCCAAAATAAAATTGCATTAGACTATGGCGATTTAAAGTATATTCGGTAGCAATATGATATATCAATGGTTTCTGTGTATAAATAGTATTGCAAATAATGTGTTTATGCTACCGAAATGAAGTAACAGTAACATGAAGAACATTTCGAAGTATTCCGAGACTTCATTTAACACATTTATTTATAGAAAACAGTTTAAACATATGTTTTATAGATTGAAAAGCATCTACTGGAGAAACTTATAGAAATGTACAATTCTAAATAATTCTTAATAAAACGTAACCGCAATTCAAATTCAAGTTAACATACACAGTAAGTTTATAAATATGAATTGCCCATTTATTAAAATATTCCGGTGTCTTATGATTCTTTGGAAGCTAATTGATGCAGCTATACACCGGCTGTACATGCGCGCTATTTTTATAATGATCTGGAATGTGTTAAACCGGAGATATTAAACTATATGCTACTTTTGTTGATCAATCCTGAGATCTGTCCACCACAAAGCTTGTCCGTTTTGGTACTTTTTTAACCGCTTTTGAAAAAGATATTCAAGGAAATTCTTAGATTGACACACAGGTACTTTTAACAATAATAATAATATAGTGTATATACGCACGGAATATTAAAAAGTCATTGTTACAAGGACCTGTGGATTGGCATTGGTGTGATTAAGTCGATAACAGTTAAACTTTCGCCTTTATATCGTATTTTCGTTATTGTTTCGTATTTATTTTGTAATTTGTAAATAACTTATAGTTTTCATTTAATAAATGGCTTAGTAAATACATGATTTATACGCGAAATATACTTTCAACAAAACTAGCATAGGCTCTAAAAATGGCATTTCAACAAAGGTAGTCTACTGTGTAATGTTATCAGTACTGAACGCTCCAGGATACATGGGAGCATTGTACAATCGCTGTTTATAGAGCATGCCGTTAGGCTTAATAAAATAGTTATTTCATTCTGGGAATGAACGTAATATTCTGTTAATGACAATGATATATTATGTTCATACTTATGCTCAGTTCAAGAGTGTATGTTGAGGATATGTTTATAACACTATTTTAACTGCTTATGTAAACAATTCTGTACATTTTAACACCCCAAAATTAGGCAACAATTTTTGGTAGATATTAAAACAGTCTTGTTAGTTTGCATTCCCTAAAATTTTCCCGCGCAAGAAAAATTGCCCAATACAATAATGATATTCCATTTTACCGCTGCATAATTATTTGAAGCTTTTCATTGGTAGTTGTTTACAAAAAATCTAGGTCAAAAGTTATCTTAGACAGCTACGCCGAAAAAATAATGTAGTTATAACATAAATTGTTAAATGTATACTATTAGTTTCTCGTTTCTCTAATGACTATTTTTCAGCTTAGTGGATGAACTAGCTACGTGCTGCAATGAATTGCAAGCAAAGCAAAATCTAAATGCTTACATTTTCCGTTCAAGATGGTTTCTCCGCAATGCGTTTATTAACACAAAACTGGAATGCGGTTTTCATTAACACATACAAGCCCGTTTATAATGTGTATGGTATTTATTTCTGGTTTTGTAGATAACCGTCACTGCAAACAATATAGTTATACAACAATTACTTAAACAAGAAATGTCTTTAAAAAAGACAATCGGAGTTGAAATTAATATTGAAATGTCATTGTTTGCCCTAAATATAATACAACAGGACCAAGATGATCGGATATGTAACTTCTCGGACCCAGAATTGCCGGTCCCTACTAAGGAGACTTCTCGGACATTAGGTTTTTTGGACACCATAATAAAACGTATCGGCGCCAAAATTAAGTTGAGATAAACTCAGTCATTATTAATATTTGTACCGTGAATAAACCGATCAGATACCGCCCCATCTTTTCACAAGTGCTACATATAGAATATAATGCTAATATGGTGTTCTGAGAACTTGTATTAGCCGAGTTGGTTGTGTGAAATCGAATCTATCGTGCGATGCTACTTGACACAACCAACGAGACAGATACAAGTTCTCAGAACACCATACCAGCGTAATATTCCATTTATTATATACCTTTTTCAGCATATTCTTTAGAATATCACAACAAACTACGAACTATTTTATTCACGTAAACTATTGTTATCCCGGAAATTAGCTGTGTAATGATGACGTCATTATATGTCGCCTAACGTCTATATCAAAACATTAGCTCCGAATGGATATACATGTGATGTTGTGTTCAGCAGATATTATTGAGTCATTTTTAATTGCATTGGATTATAAATACACAATACATCGCAATCACTGTTTGTTTTTCTTGTTAGACCGCTACGCCGAAAAAAAACACACATAAATATGGAATAATATTGACTAAAGTATACGGTCGTATTCTACAACAGATAAACACAGAACACCCATCTGTGATGCATCGTTATCAGCTAACGAGAAACGTAGTGAAATACAACTTTCAGCTGTTCATGTTCTGAATTTGTTTCCTGGAAAGTCTAATCTAGAGGTGTATATAGTGGCGGCATACGTTATATTTATGTTTTGGTTTATTCGTGTAACTGTTATAAATTGTGTACTTGTCCTCCCCAAAACATATCGGCAAATTCATAGTATTCATATTTTAGATTTCTTTTAAGAGTTACATTATTACACGTACATCCTTATGCAAACTATTATTTCATAACATTGATACGCCATCACATTTGTGTAGTCTAATGGGCACAATAACTATATTCAAGTGCCACATACCTCTATTAACCGATTCAGCAAGGCCGCTTAGGCCGAAATGACGCTTACGTCATTTCAATAGTAAATAATTTCGACAAAGAACGCTGTCGCCAGAAAAATCGCCAAACTTGAAAATATGCCGCCACTTTTGCGATTTTTCGCATTTGGCGACAGCGGCGATCACCAGCGCAAACAATGGATAATGTAAGCGGTTCTTTCCGGCATATTGTATGCCGGGTCTTTTACCCGCTTACTAGGGAATGGGGTTCTTTGTTATGCACACAAGGCTAATAATTATTTGCATATTAAGATATACAATTATTGTGATCATTATTCTTTTAATAACAAAGTTTGTATAAGAACCTATATAATATTAACATACCACTTAATTCCTTATAGTTTATATAAACATACCAATTTATAACATTAATAAATGCGATAGAGAAAATGATTAAATAATTAATATAAAATAGTTCAGTTTAATGCTAACATCATAACTTTATTTTAGTACAATAATCTTTACAATTTAGTGTATTATTTCTTCTTGGTACAAATTACTGCACACTACAATTATTTACAAATATTACAAAAATATAAAAGTAACAATAATCTGACCTGAAATAGTATCAGATCGCACACAGCCAGGTTTGGCGTGCGCGGTTCTTAAATACTATTCCAGGGGCACGTGCGTACGATTACGAATATTATTAGTCGGTTCTTCCGTACGTGCTCTCCCAATTTGGCTATCACGTGATATCTATGATCTAGAAATAATTTCTTATAACGGAATACGTGATTAGCTGAGTTCCACCAAGGTTACCTGCATGTAATATGTCAAGAGATTTCCATTTTTGCCTGATTATATTATGTTATCCGCACATGAGTTAGTTGCATAAGTCCTAAACATCCTGTTTCATGAATACTTGAGAAATATAAAAAGGCGATCACTGCTTACTTGAAAATGTCGATTTATAAATAAAGCCATCTAAATAATAATTGTTTATTACATGTTAATATTGATATATTAATTGATATTATGTTTTAAAGTTAATATATAAATCATTAGACAACAAGTCCATAGTTAGTCTTTGTGTTACCGTATCTTTTAATTGTCATGTTATATTTTACTATGATTTAGTAAAAATTTAATGTAATTAATTTCATGTATCAATTTTATTTGTACTACATCTTCACCCTCTTCTCTTCATTAGAATATTTATATTCTAATAAATTGGATCAACCCCGTGTGTTTGTTTTTTGTAACACTGCACTAGGAGATTTCTATAGGTGATATATATATGGGGTCACTGCACACATAAAAATAAACATACATGACAATCATTATAAACATTGCAAAATATCAATGAATTAATTATTGAATATTATACACAAGGCATTCCTAGTCTTTGCTAATATTATTCAGATTGATAAGACGTACAATGAATATTATCAAACGTGAGTATATCAATTCATAAATATCAAATCATAATATAAAACATTAAATAGCATTAAGATATATATCAGAAATACAACTATGTCAGAAACTTACAACTTAAAAATATGTTTCAACAATAATAATAGTATGGGTTATAAGTCATGTTATTGAAACCTGAAATGAGAATCATTTAAACATGTTAGATATAAGCATAATGAATTATAGTCAATAGATTCACTCAACGTATAGCGACGTTTATCATGGTAACAAAAATGTGTTATTTTTATGAATTTGCATATACTATAAAACGATTTGAAATAAGTACAACGCTAACAGTAATGGTGATGAATACAAGTACTGAAATCGATAGACGAATGTGCACCTTTTGCATACCATATTCAATATTGATGAATAACACAAAATGTATGATTATGAAATAAAACAACAACAACACCACAACAACAACAATACTGTTTGGGAATACAACGCTAAACAATAAATAAATAAAAGCACACGGTTGATTTCAGCATAATAAATTACGAAAGTCATAATCATCAGTAGTGCTTCAAATAATAGAAATATTCATGATAATGTAACAAAACACAATAACAACATATCATTGTTCATTGCTAAAAATGAAAACAGTAATGCTCGTGCAAACAATGTTTTTAGTGAAAGTACTATTAAATACTTACATTGTAATAGACGGAGCAAAAAAGCACGCCCACAAACGTTATTATTATCTAAATGTGAATTATTGAGCTGTACTGTAATAGAGACATTATTTTAAAACTGTGTATCTTATTTTGAGCACAGTATAATGATACTTTAAAATATAAACCTGAGTCAATACAACATAAATGCGCTTTTTAATCAAGTGCAAGAGATACCATCATGTACATCAGATTCTAATAAAATAATTACATATGAACGTCTTTATATGTGTTACCTTGCTAGTATTAAATACTTTCATAATAAAGGTTATGGGCAGCGGTTAGTCTAAGCAAGCAAGATTGTCATTCTTAAATTACTGTTGCCACATCACCGTTACAATATATATTGTGTTACTAACTATATTAGTCGCCAATTATATCGCCAATCATGATACAGCTAAACCGTTTACAATGACTTCCGTTAGACATTATTGAACCATAATCCAGTAACTCGAATTTCAAGGTAGATACGTTTAATGAACTTTATCTATATGAGACTATCCAAAACCGTATAATCAAAGAAATTGTACGATAACGTACTTAAAAAGCATATATATAGCAGTAGTGTCAAACATTTGACGAGTTTAACATCAACGCGTTGACTTTAAAAACTACTGTATGCCTTCTTGACACATTTGTATAGCAACATTGCAATCTTGGTAATTTAAGAAATGTTTATGCATTTCCATTTTCAAAACTAATTGCATGCATGCAATATTTATTCTGGTTACATCATCATATGTGTATTACGCACAATCTAAATTTGCACACAATTCTTTTACTCTGTCCCCTCTTGTCAATAGTTCTGTACAAAATAAAATTTTGAAATCGATTTCAATATTATATCCTTTTTACATAAAATAATTTATCCAGTTGCCAAACAGTCCCTCAAGAACGATTCTTTCAGTTTAACATAAGTTTGTTGTTGTTCGCTATAAATTAATACCTATTTAGGTTTTGTAATGTACACATGTGTATCTTTCTGTTTCATTGTCGAGAGACATTTGAACAAAATGTAATGTTTAAATTCGATAAACAAAACTCTTTGTCGAGGGAAACAATACCATTGTGTTTATAGAATGCACATACGTATCTAAATACATTCAGCATGATTGTATTGAAATGACAACTCAGTACTGACCGATTTAAGAGTCGGATAGTTAGTCCTTCAGACATTATTTCTGATAACGTATGTTCGGGGTTAATACATATTGCCAAGTAATTGCTTATTTAGTTTACTACGGCCAGTGTATTCATTTATAACATCACCGTTTTAAACAATCATTCTACAATCGTATGTATACGAAAAGCAAGCGGATTCTATTTCGTCGACATTATGTTTATATCGGAAAACTGAATCATTCGCTACGAATCCATCACGCTATACCGTGATAGTGCATTTATATTCATACATGTGTCCAATATGCCCTTTAATTTGCGAAACTCTTTGAGTCTACTTTAAACTGAAGCAACGGTTGCCATTTGTTCTAAATCTAATGGAAAATCGTATATTTAACATTTCATATTTTTGTTAATAACATCGCATAGACGTCATGTTGTGATATTGCTAAAGTTTTGTTATAAAAGTCGATATGATCTTGTATCTTTAGTATGACAATCATGTATTGTGTTACATACAGTGCATATACTTGTGTTGTTATAATTTATGTAAATTTATTTTACCGCTTTCTATTGTGTTTCGTCTTTTTAAGAGATTTGATTGTATAGAATTGCTTAATTAAAGCTTCTGATGTATCTATATCATTAGCCAAGCTGTTTTTTGTATTTCTTGTTAGCCCATTTGATTAAATATTGTCTTTGATTATCTATAATCATAGTTTTTAAGATTTTCTCAGCCTAAACCATTTCTTATTTGATTCTTGCGTAGTTTTGTTGTTGACGTCAATTGTTTTATCTCTGGTATCATCTCATTTATTTTGCGTCGTGTCTTCATTTATATTTTGTTTATTTTCATTAATCTGTTCTTGTAATTTGAAAGTTTGAGACCTGTCTCTTAAGTCTTTTTCATCATGGTAACGACGTAGTCTGTTCATGTTAACCAGAACTTTCAACTCTTTATTTGTATATCTTTCTCTTAAGATATAACGTGCCATTTTGCAATACTTTAGTGATATAATATGGTTGATCAGAACATTTTCTAAATATGTTATTTGTTTAAAGGTACCTTTTCTTGCTTGATAGACACAAGACCTCCTTATTTGAATGGACGTTCTGTTGTTTTTCGATTGTAAGGTTTGCGCATCACTTCTCATGAATTATTGATGTTGGCTTGTGTTATGTTCCAGATTATCTTAAATCTATCTTTTGGTTCTTCCACGTAAGTGTTAATTGACGGATTAGCATTGACTTGGGGGAATAATTCCGCGTTAATTGGTTTAGCCATATGTCTGCCAAAAAGAACGTAATACGGAGAGTACTGCGTCGATTTTCGGACATACCGTGGAATTAAATTGAATATTGAAAAATAATTGTTGCGCTATATAAATGTATTTGTATTTGTATTTGTTGTGGATCGTCTCGGGAGTCTGTCGGCAACGGGCTGTCTCGGTGCTGAATTGTCCGGCGAAGTCGGCGTTTTCACAAATAAGTCAGTATTGTCACTTGTAATACTGTGCAACGAATGTTTCGAAAGTTTTTCGTCACGTTTCTGAAATTAAATGTGTCCACGGTGATTCCTCGGATATTCCGGATTCCTTGGATGGACGTCCTCGGTTGCATGGAACGAACGGAAAGGCGGTACGGGTTCGCACCAGACACAGCCTTGGCCCTCTGTCTCGGACGTCAAGGGAGCGGGTTCGCGTGGCGCATCGGTGTCTGGTGAATCTGAACGTACTTCATAAATTTGGAACGGGCTGTTTAATATTGTTATTTTTCGAATTGTGTTTGAAGAATTTAATTTTGTATGAAAGTCTGAGCCTAATTGTTTCTGGCGTTTCTTTTCTGACGCGAGGAATTCTTCAGGATTTTGTAGTAAAGTTTTTGATTTACTTAAAACCGGTGTCACGCCAGTTGCAGTTCCTTGGCCCTTTGCTCGTTGACGATTGGGATCTGTAGCAGATTCTACAGGAGGCGTATGCAGTGGCGTGATAGTTGACTTTAATTTCTTCCAAATCATTCTCGAAAATTGAGCAGTCCTTCCGGCATCACATTTCCATTATAATATGTGCGAAAATCGTTAAAACACATTAGTCCACTTTAATGCCACTTCAAAATGCGATCGGAATACTGTCCTCTCAAATCCATCATCCGTTTAACTGTTGAGTCCGAGAACCGGCCATTCTCCACCATGTTGTAAGGCGGGTCTTTCCGGAATATTGTATGCCGGGTCTTTTACCCGCTTACTATGGAATTGGTTTTTTTGTTACGTCATTATCATAACAGGCGTGTGAGAGGTTTCAAACAACTAAGTCTTTGTTAGGTAGTCCATTTTATTCTCTGAAATAGTATCAGATCGCACCTGAAATAGTATCAGATCGCACACCAATATAATAGTTAAAATATCATATATTTGCATGCACACAATACTTATAATTATTTGCATATTAAGATATACAATTATTGTGATCATTATTCTTTTAATAACAACGTTTGTATAACAACCAATACAATATTAACATACCACTTAATTCCTTATAGTTTATATAAACATACCAATTTATAACATTAATAAAAATAAATGCGATAGAGAAAATGATTAAATAATTAATATAAAATAGTTCAGTTTAATGCTAACATCATAACTTTATTTGAGTACAATAATCTTTACAATTTAGTGTATTATTTCTTCTAAGTACAAATAACTGCACACTACAATTATTTACAAATATATCAATAATATAAAAGTAACAATAAACTTACATGAAATAGTATCAGATCGCACACAGCCAGGTTTGCCGTTCGCGGTTCTTAAATACTACTCCAGGGGCACGTGGGTAGAATTACGAATATGATTAGTCGGTTCTTCCGTACGTGCTCTCCCACGTGATAATGCTCTAGTAATTTATTTGCATATGCTTAACTCTTATGTACTGACCAATACGTTGGTGCTCATATCTTTCTATGATCTAGAAATAATTTCTTATAACGCAATACGTGATTATCTTAGTTCCACCAAAGTTACCTGCATGTAATATGTCAAGAGATTTCCATTATAGCCTGCTTGCATTATGATATCCACACACGTGTTATTTACATAAGCCCTAAACATTCTGTGTCGAGTATACTTGAGAAATATACAATAGTGATCACTGTTAACTTGAATATGTCGATTTATGAATAAAGCCATCTAAATAATAATTGTTATTGATATATTAATTGATATTATTTTTATAGTTAATACATAAATCATTAAACAACAATTCAATAGTTAGTTTTTGTGTTACCGTATCTTTTAATTGTCATGTTATATTTTACAATGATTTAGTAAAATGTAATGTTATTCATTTCATATACCAATTTTATTTGCACTACATGAACATTGCGTATAATAATGCCTCCAAATGAAGTGCTTGACGCCAAACTTGATACTGCAGGTTTCCAGGACTTTATCTACCGCCGCGTAGCAGCTTCAAGGTAAATGTTACAAAGTATGGCAATCTCATTAAGATCATATCCAGTCTGACGCTAGTATATTATCCGCTGACTGAATCTAATGACTCCGCATTAGGGGTCACGTTCAGATGACCTTTTCAGAAGCCAATCAAACTGTTGCCTTCAAAATGTTGTGGTATAACTTCATATATAAAGCACAAATACTATGCACGAAATTAACGTGAACTTTGGATGTTTACTCGCCTAAGGTACCACTATATCCATTGTTATCCGCGTGAAAATTAAATGTAAATGATTTATTCCCGAGGATCAGCTGGAAACGCATCATATTTCAAAAACACTGGCTAAAAATTGCTGTGCAAAAGGCAATTTCATTGGGCACAGCAGTACTGATATTTTATTGTTCGGAAGGTCATTTGAACGTGACCTGTTATACGATGTCTTTAGATCCAAACACACTTAGGATTTGATTTTATTGAGATTGAAATTATGTGTACATATACTCAAATTTTAAATTAAAAGTCACTTATGAAATGCTTAAACATAATTGTTAAACTACTTATTCAATCGTAATATTTAATATGAAGACTATGTGGTACATTATTTATTAATTTATTATTTAAAAAAGAGACGTAGTAGTAGAAGTAGTAGTAGTAGTAATAGTAGAAGTAGTAGTAGTAGTTGTTGTTATAGTACTAGTAGTAGTAGTAGTATTTGTGGTAGTAGGAGTAGTAGTAATGGAGGTAGTAGTAGTAATAGTAGAAGTAGTAGTAGTAGTAGTAGTAGTAGTAGTAGTAGTAGTAGTAGTAGTAGTAGTAGTAGTAGTAGTAGTAATAATAATAATAGTAGTAGTAGCAGTAGTAGTAGTAGTAGTTGCAGTAGTAATAGTAGTATTAGTAGTAGTAGTATAAATAGTCGTAAAAGAAGTAGTTCTAAACTCCTGCTATAAAATAAATGTTAAATGGAGTGATTTTATTTCAATAACAACCCATTTCCTACCACGCCGAATGCCTAGTTACAGGTTGCCGCTGATTGTTAGAGAATCTGAATAATATTATAATGTTTACATTTCGGCTCACAAAAGGTTTCTCCTTAACTCAATGCTTATATTAAGACATAACTGGAATGTGGTATTCATAAACAAATACTCGCCCTTTATTAGTTGAATGTTATTCGCTTGCAACTGCTTTTGTAATTATCTCAGCCAAAAACAAATATAATCATAGAATCAACAATTATGCAAAAATAGGCGTGTGTAACTTGCTAGAGTTATAGTTCGTGGACGCTATCGGTATTTCTCTTTCTTAAATATGCCATCGATCAAAGAGGAAATAGATAACTGCGAAACGAGGAACTTAGTAAAAGAAATCTTTCAGCTGTCCTATTTTTGAGGGTTTTTTTTTCTTAAAAACTGTAATCCGGAAGTTTGCATCGTACCGGCGTATGTATAATATATGGTATGGTATTATTCATGTAAATGTACTCAATAGTCCACATTTTTGAATGTAAAGCGCATTGTTCAATTATAAGAGTGATTCACGGCACAATTTCATCCGGATGTTTGCATCTAACATTCAAATGTTGGAACAATGTTCATGTACACGCATGTTACTGTACCAAATATTATGTGTTGATTTGATATTATTGAATTTTTGCAGATTAATCACATTGGGTGTGTTACAAGAGGTACAATATTGCATGCACCTCAAATTCTCTATTTCATAACATTTAAAGTTCATCACGTATTCTATTCTAATCGGCATACTACATTTATTATGTTATCAAATGCCACTATCAATGTATGTTTCCACATAGTTTTACGTTATTTATATGTCATGAGCTCACATTATGCAAATGTGATTTCCTAACCTTGCAATTTACTTGCATAATAAATTAATCAAAGAACCATAATGCACGCGTTAAGGTTAACTAAACTATTATTTCCTTGTGAAATCTAATTGTGTTAGTAATCATGCATACATACCATTCTTATCTCACTAATGCTCACTAATGAACCTAAATTCCAGAATAACAAGTGTTAATATTGTGAAACATATTCGTATTCATTCCAAAGCATCAAGTCACTTCGTTAGCTTGTTTATATTTGTGCCTGTATGCGGCACATAGGCTCATCTGAATTGTACTCGTATATTACGTGTGTCCTTTTCATTTTACACTGATCTTTGTTCCGGAAATGACTGATGGTAAGCGGATGTCGCATACAGTGGAGCAATTTCTACCATTGTCGAACATCCTACCATTGTTATATTACTGACGGCACACTCACATACTAATTTGTCAAACGCTGATCGCCGTCTGTTTTGTTTAATCTAACTACGTGTAAATAAATGTTCTATATTGAACATATGTTCTGACCTATGTCAATTCTGCTGTTAATCACACGGTCCTTAAATTGTAGCCCGGTAAACGTCAGACGTTTCCTAACATGTCCCAATATTCTTCCAAAACTAATGTCTTCTTTAACAAGAGCTGTCTCAGGACAGCGCTCTCGACTATTCAAACCGCTTTGTCAGAGTTACGGGCCTTTGTCAGTACAAAAAGGGGCATATTCTGCTAAAATGCTGGTCACAGTTATGGGACTTGGCCAGTGACCTTACATAATGACACTGAAGACACGCGTGAAGTTTTAATTGCATGTCTGTAGTAGATATATATATATGATGTTGTTGCGCACAAACTTTAACCCGAATTAGTACAAACAGGGGCATAATTCTGCTAATTGCAGGTCATAGTTTTTGGCCAGTGATCTTGTAATCGGGTTCAACTTTTATTGCACTTCATACATTGTTTGCTTACGATAACATCGGCATTCTTAATATTTTGAAAACATATGTTTGTACTTGATATATTGTTTAGTTATGATTTTATCAACATTCATAATACTTTAGCAACATATGATAATTAATAACATTAATATGTTATTCATAACTGTAATAAGTCTTATATATGGCATATCACCATGGTACTATTGACACTAAAATGTAACACTAACATATAACAATATTAATAAACCTCCGCACGATAAATACTTTGCTTCCTCCGTATTCCGCTAACAATTACAGCAATATTAACTAGAAGTATTTGACTTTTAAATATTTATTATTGTATTAGGGAAGCTTTTTCGTAAGCTTTATTGCTGAAATAAATGTTGTTGTTGTTGTTTTTGTATTGAGTCGATCAAGCAGAGCGTCCATCGCGATTTGTGGGAAAGAGACTCAGCCATTTTATTCACAGTCAATTTATTATAAATGTATAAGTTAATATCAGTTGATTGAAGGTATTTTGTATTTATCCTGCTACTAACCCAAACAGTGACCTAATAAAGCGGTGACCGTATAAACTTGTTGATATCAGGCAGTAGATCACGTGACTTTGATATACCGTCAATAGGTATTCCTACGCGCCCGATAGCAATATTTTGGAGAATGGCACAGCATAACGTCTACTTACCAGAGTTTTTCATCGATACAAACTTTGTGTTGTCTAGTTTAACAGAGTTAAACAACAAATGAGTTGTTTGTCCTCACATTCCATTTAACTGGTAAACAACATCTTCCCTCCAGTTCCATCCCATTTGAACACACTTGAATCTGATGCAAGCGGGTTATTCTTTGTGGACAGACTTTCTTTGGTCAACCAACAGAGCATATTCATCAAAGAAATAACCTTTTATATAAATTTCCGATGAAAAGAAATGAACAAAAGTCATCAAAGGCAAATCTGTTATTTTAACGTAGAAAAAAAAACATTTTATGAATTATTTCACTGCAGTTACACTGTCCTCCACCCACAACTATCCGAATAAATCGTAGAAAATTGAAAAGGGATCAATCTCACCGTTTCCATTCGAGGCAAATATTCCATACACTTTTTATCTGAATGCTATTGCATAATATAATCCATCCAAAACACAGACACACTAAATATTTATTCCAATTTCATGTATTGTAAACTGCAAAACACTCGCGTTCTGGTTTGACTACATTGTGTAAACTTACAACTCAAAATGAATGACGTAGTTGGTGTGACGTAACTTAACTTTTTAAAAACCAATATAATCTGGTTTAAAACACAAGCACATTTACTACGTCATTTTCGTGTCGTACTGCCATCAGCAAATAAGATTTATTTATATTTTACTTTTGCTTGTTGGAAAAGTTGTTTAAGAAATATAGAACTATTTTTTCCGGGTAGTACGCATACATGCAAGCGAGTTATTTAGGTCGAGGCCCGTCTAGATTTTTTTTTTAAATTTAAAACTTAAATAAGTGTTTGGTGTTTTTAAATGTAATTGCATAGAAATCAGGATAAATAGAACACACGGTAGGTGCCGGGAAGGAGAAAGTTTATCCGGTTCGGCCCGACAACAAAAATAGGGCTCGCTAAAGTTCGCCCTATTTTAATTTTCTAAGCCTCACCGGATAAACTTTCTCCATCCCGGCACCAACCATGTATTCTCTGTTTAAATTATGTAAATGTATTGCTGGGATTTTAGTCTTGTTGGCTATTGAACTGTGTGTTTGTAGAATATTGTATTTTTGGGGGAAAAAATGTTATTTTCTCAGACTGGTATTTTGTGATGGCAGCATAATTTTATATGATTAACAGCTGTTAAAATTATCTCTGTCTTTAGTATGTATTTGCACATGTGCATTTATATTACAGTAACCCAGCACAGGGGGAACGGTCACCATTCCAGGGTCCAGTGTCAAGTGTTGTCGTAAGAGGCGAATCCACAATTGGTAATTATGTTCTTGTTGTAAATGTCTTGCATGCACAAGTAAGGTAAGAATTGTATATGAGGCATGTCGTGGGAAAGCCGGGTTAAATGCATGTGCGTAACGTGTCGTCTCTGATTAGCCTGTGCAGTCCGCACAAGCTAATCCGGGACGGCACATTCCGCCTTAAGTAGATTTATGTTTAGAAGAGACTTCCTTGAAACAGAAAATACAATAAATACGGAAAGTGTCGTCCCGAATTAGCCTGTGCGGACTGCACAGACTTATCCGGGACGACACTTTACGCACATGCACATGCATTTAGCCCGCCTCATATATTCTTGTAACTACAATTACTAGTGTTCTCATTATGTCTGTGTGAACTACTTGTTTAACACCCTGGTCACACATAGCCTGCGACCAGCTAAAGACCTACTCCCGACCGTCAACGACCGGTGGTTGCTGACGGTCTTAAAGAGGTCATTAACAGGTTGTTGGAGGTCAGCGGCTGGTTGTCGATGGTCGCCGACTGGTCTTCAGACTCATGTTGGTCGCAGATGTACTTCGATGTTGTTTAGACCGTTAGCCAACCAAACAGGTCGTGAGAAGGTTTTCGTTGGTTTTAAATTAGTCGGCAATCAATTGCAGACGAATTTTTGATTGCAGACTGGTCAGCGATTGATCGCCGACTGATTAGTCACAGACCATCTTACGACCGCTCGCCGTGTTACCTTCGTCTCCAAAACACATTTAAAAATGAACGCAAAATTTTACAATAATTCTTTTAAACGTGACAAGAAACGTAATAGTTATAATTAAAAAGTGTTAGCATGCCTTTTCAAATAAGCGGAAACATAGGTACAAGAGGATATTACCGGATATGGAAAGCGTACTTGATAGTTTACCTTAACATTAAAATGTGCTGCCGGGCATAGTAAAGAATAAAAATATAAACATTATAATTGAATTATATAAACAACAAAACAACATGAATACATTCGGTTTCGTAAATTTTCACAAGATATTGATATTAATATATAGCCCAATGTCACATATATAGGCAAATGTTTTTTGAACAATGAGAACAATCCTAGAACTGAATTAAATATCGAATAATCCTAATTCCGCCCACCGAGCATCGACAACCAGTCGCCAACCAATCGCCAACTAGTCGCCAACAAATCGCCAACTAGTCGCCAGCCAGTCTTTGATGTTTGTTGATGGTCGAAAGACGATCGCCGACTTTTCGTACGACAAGTCGCCGACCAGTCTTTGATCAGTCGCCGGCCAGTCACCGACTAAAATTTAATTGCTTTTTCTGGATTTTGGTGGCTAGAGATTGTCGTTGGTCGCCGCAAATTTTAGTTTTCGGTGGTCGCTAATCGATCGGCGACCGATGTGTGAACTAGGCTTAAGTTGTCGAGCTATTGCGATGACAACATTGTATAGACGGCCACTATATATGTGTGTATAATTGCTTATTCGTGATAATATATTTTAATACAAGTGTAATTGTATATTTCACATGTAACTATTGCAAATCTGTAATTTCTAATTGCAGGGCTCCGAAACACTAGAACACGTAAAACCAGTGCCTGTGACTGTTTTTACAGTTACATATATTATTAATATTGAGAGAAACTATTAAAAGGACATATATTACTCGAACCCAATTGTGTTATGTAGACATGTACTCATCTACCAATACAACAGAGAACGTTCAAATGGCACCCAACGTGGGACCCGTCTAAATAAACCGTGGGGGTTATATGATTCAACGACATCCCACAGATGTCAAGTTAGAAGGATATTAATGGAAGACTTTCAAAAATGGAGGAGCGCATGAATTAGGGTGATATATAAGGGACACTTATACTGCCTTGCGATATGAGTTAGCTTTGTATTGAGGCTTGGGGATCTTATGAAACAACTGAAAACCGTTTTAACACACCGATTAGTGAGATCCCGTGGAAGGCTGTGGAAATTCTTCAGTCTTTAGGGGGTGAGTCCAGCATGGAGATGCACTGCGTACGTCAGTCGAACTGTTCGCGTGTCAAGCGGCCAGCGTATACGGATCAGCGACAGGGGACACTCCTGATCGCGTGCCAAGCGGTCAGCAGATAAGGTACAATGTAAAACTCGTCATCTGGACGGTTGAGACTCGCAAGCCAGAGGAACATCAGTGTGGTGTCGAATTGACTGTTGACCATGTGACATTGACATTGCAGTCTAGAGGCCAAATGATTGATGCAGAGAGCTGTTGAATCTGTATATCTGAGTACCAATAGTGGAAGGCCATTATTTATTAAAAAGCAGTTTAATTCCTTTATTAATTTGTAAGAAACCTTTGTTTACAATATTTTGTCTATCATTTGCAATATTTTGTTTACAGTTTTATTTAAAACTCCCATTCTCAAAATATTCTTGGAATTGAAAAGAATAAAAATGGTGAAAGTGTCACATTTACATGATAGCATAGAATATAAATAAATAAACCTTGGTGGAAGTTCTTAATTTCAACAAGTCTATATATATATCTCAATCATATTTACTATACTTGACTATTTCATATTATTACACCTCACGTGACCACTCTGTGTATTTTGTCCATAGACAAATGTTATATCCCAGAATAATATTTTGTCACATCACACTCGCGCGGAGCTAAAAATAGAACAGCTTTTTTTTTTCAAAACAAACCAAAATTAAACGACTATGCAGCTATTACCTCCAAAATGCTGACGTCGATCCACGGCATTTTACAATTAATATCCAGCTACAAGCGTTTGCAATTCCTTTTTGTGTCCACAAAGATTTTAATAACACTTTTTATTTCAATTTTTCATGTGAACGTGCTTACCAGAAATGCGATAAGTTTTCGAAATCGCCTTGACTGGTCAGACCGTATCTTCAAATTCGTATTTTGTTTCCAAACCTGTATCCGATTATCAATATTGGCGTCCAAAATAAGTGTATACATCACCAATGCATAGTTTCGTTAGTTCTGTGTTTAAACACGACACAACACAACCCTATGTAATAACAACAGTCCATTGAAAACTGGTTTGTGTCGTTACTGCACAATTTGTTTACATATTATGCCACACATTTATCCGTTATGTGATCTGATTATCCATTTAACACTTTCAATCAACTGTATATTATTCCTTTTTGAATCACACGATAACGTTCGCCCGTATTCCTCATTGTTTATAACCGATTTAATCTAACGCGCTGTAGAAACTTCGTTCCGATAACGCCATCTTTAAAATTGACGCGTCTAAATATAGCGGTACACACTCAATGGTCATGCCGGTGAAAGGTTAAGGTCATGTCTGCGAAGTATTGGAAAGTATGGAAGGCTGATTCTGCAAAGTTTTAACTATATAACTATGGTATTGTGAAATGGTAATGTCAAGCCTCGGCTTACGTAGCATTTATTACTAGTGTCTACATTACAGTAAAGAAATGGTGAAACAAAATCACGAAGCGTATTATTTCAAAGTGTTATACAGATAGCTCGTTGTACTAAAATAAATAACACATGTCTGAGAAGGTGATATAAATAAGATCAACCCTTGAAAAGTCATATCAACCTCGGCTACCGCCTCGGTTGATATAACATTTATCGGGTTGATATTATTTTATATCACCCTCTCAGCCATGTGTTATTTATATAATATTACCATCATATTGAAAACATTAAATACCTGTACCACACCATATTATGTTTATTAGAGTACATTTCAGTGGCCAACTAAACGTTTAAATTCAAATGTGTTGCTTGTCTGGAGGTGGCGACCAACATTTAAATCACATATTGGTGGTTTAACATGAAATCTTGCTAAATGCTATATATTAAACTGGGATATTGACCTTGACGGTAAAATTCTTGACATTGAATGTTTGACCTTGACTTTGTACCTGATAAAAAATTTCAGGATAGGCAGATTAATTAATGGATTAAATATTTTAAAGTTATGTGTTAAAGGTTTGAGTTTGTTTATTTTCACCAATGTAAATTTAATAAAGCATTGCATTACATATTAGTATGTGCATATTTTCAGGAGATTCCAGAGTAATTCCAGCAAACAAGAATTCATTTTGTGTATTGCAAATAGCATGTCTTATATTATAATTCTGTTCTATATTTCAGTATGTTTATTAATTAGTTTCTCTATTTAGATCAAATGGATAGGAGTGATTTTGCAAAGTCAAAGGAAGATGATGAATCATCTGATAGTGCATTAGCAAGAGGTGGGACTGATCGAGAGCATACAGATAAGGAACAGAAACTATTAGATGCGTTCTTGCTTGAACATGGATCCCCAGACATATAGCGAAGAAGACATAGGTCTATTTCTGAAAAGACTTTGTCTGAAAACGGGCAAGGATAGAAAATCATCAAGATTTTGTAAATTCGAAACATCAGTATGAGTATTTAATGCAGAGAACTCCTGCTACTCCAGATACAGGAACTTGCCATTTGCCTAAGCTGTCTCCCTTCTCGGGAGAAGACAATACAAGTGAGGTTTCATGGGATGCGTTCAAATATGAAATAGAGGCACTTCTGAAAGAGGGAACATTCACAGAAAAGCAAGTTATGCTGATAGTTAAAAGATCAGTGCGAGGCACAGCCAGTGATATTGTTCGCAGATTAGGACTCAGTACAACCCTACAAGAAGTAATCAAGAAGCTAGAGAGCATTGAATCTCAAGAGTCAGTGATGCGAAAGGTTTACTCAGGGATCTGACGAAGTAACTATATATGTATCTAGATTAGAAGATCTGTATGCAAGAGCAGCTGAAATCAAAGTGATCACGGAGAGTGATGATCAGCTGCTCAAGTAAGTGTCGTTTCAAGGATTAAACCTGGAACTGAAATATATATAGCGCAGTACAAGTTTGTTACAATAGACGACTGCGACCGATTCAAAATAGAACTGAGAAAAATTAGAGAAAGAGCTTTCAACAACACATACGAAGAAGCCATGCTATGTTTCCTTCTTTTCAATATATTTATTTTCCTCGTCAATTGGTGTAGGGGGTCGAGGGCATCGCCCTCCTCACCGTACAAAGAGGTTCATATAATATAATGCATTTATGTTATAATACATCTGAAACATTTGAAACAAGTCTAGCAAAATATGTCTTAAGTAATTCTAAGAATATTCAGTATTTTAGTTACATGTCACATAGTTTAAATGTATAGATGTACATGTAACAAAATATCCGATTCTTTACATGTTGTGTGGATCTTTCAAAACATTAATTTCATTAGAATATTATAATCTAAAGAAAAGTATGACTTTGCTGCATTAACATTAGGTTTAGTTTTATTCTTCTTGCAACTATTAATCAACATTTTGTGAAAAGAAAGGTTACATTTAACGCGCCATTATTATTATTGTAACCCAAGGTAAAAATGATTTGATAAGAAGATCTGAAAAACGTGTACATCCAGAAAATGTATGAACATGTTTGCATTCCCCAAAGATATGTTCGATTGTTTCACACTCAGTTTTACTAAAGATACAGGTATCTGTATTTTTTATTCCTTTTTAAAAAAAAAATAATGAGTACCTATAATTCTCTGTATAATTCTACATTGTAGCTACTGTAAGTTAGTGTCTTGTGTAATTCAAAAAGGCATTTTAAAAATATGCTCCCAGCCTTTCAAATCAAATGTTGACATCTGTTCGCCAATTTACATATACATACTGGAAAAAATGTATCTATCTTAAATATGTAATAACTGGGCTAAGTTCCTTTCGCATATTTAAGAATAGACCGTTAGCAAATGGCAATAAATGATTTTGTAAACATATAATCAAACGAGATACTCGTCTTAATTTACTTTGCTACTGTATTTTGGATAGAAATTACCAATTTTACAAAATTCCATAGCTTAAAATGTTAAAAGTTCATTGTTACTTATCAAGTCTCCAATAAAATGATTTCCATTTTCAAACCACGACTAAAAATATACTTGTGTTACCAATCTAAATTTCTGGATTATATACTATTGGATTTTGTTATAAGTACTTTTTATTTAATGATTCTGCTCTACATAAGGCAACACATGATTTAGTGTGTCTTTCCAAAAGTCATATAATCGGCTCATTAGGTTTACTGGATAGTGGAGGCCACAGTTGAGTAATTTATTAAGGCCTATCATCGTTTTCGCAATGTCAATCCATTTACCACCTCCAGTGACAATGAGTAACTGAATGAAAATATATCAACCGTTTTAAACACAATTTAAAAGTAAAATTTATTTCTGCTTATATTTTAAGTGGCGGGTTAAGAAGTGAAACAAAGAAATGATTTAGAACAGTGCTAATGTTTTCATTACTTGTATACGTGCAATCGGCGTAAGTATTCTTCTTGAGCAGTTCTTGAATAATGATTTTATGTTGAACAGTTTGTCGGTAAAATTTAGTTCTAGCATTATTTCAGGTCAATGTGAAATGTTAAGCGTAACATGTCAAACATTTGCTAGTTTCATTGAAACTTCCTTCGTGTTATAATGCTTTCAAAACTAAATTTATTTTTTCCTTATCCAAACAACTTTTGTTTTATCAAAGTACAATGTGAACTATGACAAAGCATCTGATGTTTCATTAAGAGATTATGCAGGAGTATAGACGAGTCGTCAATACAAATGGAGAGAATTTGTATTCGATATCATTTGATTGGACAATATTTAAGCATATAGTATTAAAATATAGCAACTAAGTGGATCGCATTGTCTGCATCCACGTTATATAGAAAACAAATCCGATATAATACCACACTGTGTTACTGCTGAAATTACGTCTTTATACAAAGCACGAAAACATTGTTCAATGTCCGGAGCGTGGTTAAACCATGAAAGAGTCTGGTTAACAAATGTCTATGACAGAGATCTACATAGGAGACCGAGGTTATAATTTCCCTGAGCGTAATTTAGAATGTAGTAAATAAGCCTAGTATTACCCCCTATAAACATACCCTTGATAAAACCAGCTTGATCGTTGTAAATTTATTTATCAATGTACAGTTTTAACCTGTTAGCAATACAAGAATAACAAATCTTATTAACAGTATTTAGTACAGTAATTGATCGCCTGTTGTTTTTTTAATGCCTATGATTATCACCGTTTGGTGCAATTATATGCAATTATACCCTATGTTTGAGTAATAGACAATTTTCCACTTATGTATGCATGGTTCAAAGCTCTACCAACAAAAATGCTCAATTTTGGGAAAAATGCCTTAAAAATTATATATATTCAAACCGGATGAACTTGGGCTTTTATTATTTACCATGTTTATATTTAAACAAGTTTCATTTAACGTAATTGGCCCTTTAAAACCGCTTGATTGTTCTAAATCAGTGACATAATTATTATAATCAACAGTGGTATCAGTATTATCTCAGTTCTGTTACATTGTTTTATAAAATAATGCAGTTTCTTTCAAAATGTCAGCTTGGTTATCTATTGTAATTCAGTGATCCTTTATCAAGCTGCTTATAGTTTTCGTCGTATAGTTCTGTTTTTCGAGATTACACAATAATTTCGAGGTTTTTCTCCATTTTTAACCAATTTATCTCGGGATGGAATGATGGAACATATTACTTTGTCATCCAAAATAGTTTTAAGTTCGGATTTCAATTCTGCTATATACTGAACGTTATTGTCTGAAAAAAAAACTCTTGTTTTTCAATCTCGAGTTTAAGTTGCATATCACGCGAGTTAATGGATTTCTCCTTATGAAAACCAAATAGTTTTGCCTCTTATTTCTATAAGTATCTTTAAAAAGTGGATAATCAATCATTAATTGTATGTCTTGATCTAATATTGTATCTAAGGCATCATGATTAAAGCAGGTATCATATTATGTTGTTTAATTTCTGTTATTTTGTGTTATTAATCGTGTTTATGTATTTAATATCTTTTAACAGATTATAATTATGTTTCTAGAGTCCCTTCCCATGGGTAAAAATAATATTCTTTTAAGACAAAATTACAATGGAGAGATCAGAATTAAAACTGGTGAGTATGTTAACATCTTGAAACGCGGGCAATAACAATGGTGATAACAGAAAAAAAGTCGAGTCAGGCTTTTTGTATGGGGTTTATTCTTCTTCATGTGTATCTTCTTGTATTGTGGAAATATGTTCTAAAAGGGTCAGAAAGATCACGCTCTTCAATATGTTTAATGACACTTTATCTTGCATTTTTATTATTTATTGCTTTATAATTGTCATAATCTAAAATAATGTCTAAAACTAAATTATAATACCCAGAGATAAAAAGGAATCATTACCAATCAAATCTGTTTTCTGAAAAATATTGTTAAAATTCTTGATTATCCGTATTGGGCCCATATATAGTTACACTAGTAAGTCTGGTTTCATCGATATTCAAATCAAGTAAAATATAGTTGCCATGATCGTCGTTATGTACACTAAACATTGTATAATCAAGTTGTTTTACAAAACAATATTGCAACACCACGGGATTTAGAGGTGCCATAACTCCGCAAACATTCCGCCCCCATTGCGAATAAATTGTTTTATATTGGTCGCCAACAAAATATGTGCCTTGAACATATAGAACCAAGCTATGTAATATGGGTTCGTATTCACAAAGCTCCTTAGGGAAAACTTAAGTACATTTCTTAAATTGATAAAATTCCTTAAGTCTATAGCAGTTGCATGTATAGGTATTTTTACACTGAAATGTTTTAAACTAGTAAATATTGCTTAGATGATAAGTATTTAACCTGTTTGTTAACAGTAATCATTTTATTTCACATAGAAAACTTGATCTGAAATGTTCACTTAAGTTAAACTTAAGTTAAGATTTCCCTTAACAGCTTTGTGAATACCGGTCCTGGCCTTTAACGCCACGTAGAACGGCTTCTTCCTGAGATGCACGACGACTTTAACGCCACGTAGAACGGCTTTCTTCCTGAGATGCACGACGACTTCAACGCCACGTAGAACGGCTTTCTTCCTGAGATGCACGACGACTTTAACGCCACGTAGAACGGCTTTCTTCCTGAGATGCACGACGACTTTAACGCCACGTAGAACGGCTTTCTTCCTGAGATGCACGACGACTTTAACGCCACGTAGAACGGCTTTCTTCCTGAGATGCACGACGACTTTAACGCCACGTAGAACGGCTTTCTTCCTGAGATGCACGACGACTTTAACGCCACGTAGAACGGATTCTTCCTGAGATGCACGACGATGATCTGTGATTTGAACTAAATGATGCTAGGTCTTGAAATCATGTCAACAAGAAGGGGTTTAGCTGATAATTGTATTCACTTCATTTCATCGTGCCTCAAATAGTTGCAATTGTGTTGCCCTGATAAATATTTAACCATTGAGTAATTAGATTATTCAATTAAAGTAATATTCTCTTGTATTGCTATTTAATTTGATTTGCAATGCTATGAGGTTTAAGTTTATTTACAAGTGCGTGTTTTCTGATTAATTCTGGTGCTAATCGTGAGGTTGGGCATGCTTTTAAACTTGTTTAAACCCGTAATGCTTTGCATTGACCGTTCCAAGGCGGTGACCCCAGGTTTAAGCTTTTTATGTTTTGTGTTGTATTGTATTGTATTGTATTGTATAGGCAATGGGTCACTAGTCTCAAATAAAGGACCAGCGGATGGTAATAAGGGTTTCTCTTCAGATGATGTCTCTGGACTTTCATTATTCCTATATTTTGTTTAACCTAAATTACACACGATTCATTACCAAGCACAATAACGCAGTTGGATAAAGCGCTGTCTTCTCTAATTTCGTTCTATGACTCCTAAGTTGTGAGTTCGATGCTAGCTTGGTTGTGTTGTTGTTGTTTTTTTTCAAACCTTTTAGATAATTTAATTTTTATCAAATATCGCATTATGTTTGATAATTTTATTTTTTTTATTTAATGCAAATGACTTTGTATAGCTCATTTCTATCATATAATATCATTTATCGTGCAAAAGGAAGCCATTTTTCGTCGACATAGACCTTTTAAATATGAAACTATGCATTATTTTTGTTGATGATTTGATAATGTTCAGCCACACGGCATCCGAGCATTGAGAGCGGTTAGAATTACTTATATATAGATTTAAATAATGTATCTTAAAACTTAGTCCTGAAAATGATAATTATTTTAAACAACGTGTCAACCTTTTAGGTCACATTGTGCGACGGATCCAGAGAAGATTGACACGAGACGAAATTGCGCAACACTATTAAACCCTAACGAATTACTTTCTTTCTATCTTAGCATGTTGTAAAATGGTAGTTGTACGTTGGTATGTATGACTAACATAGCATTAGAGTTAAGTGTCATTTTATTACAACGACTATAGCAAGACTTATTCACTCAATATAATTACTGGATGGAGCAGTTGCTAAATGTCAAAAAGCATATCATGTTACATTTGCAGGCTACAACAGGATAATAAAATATAATCACTGAACCTCTTTCAGATTTAATCCCACATCTTACATGTAAGAAAGCTCAACAGAAGAAACCTGTTGTAGACTGGAGTAGGACAGAAGAAAGCCAAACCATTACAGAACAATTGTACACAAACAATGGGGTTAACATAGATTTTATCATCAGCAACACTAGCTGCCACAGGGCAAAGATGGGCTGCTTCTTTAGGGGTATATAAGTTTCTATTTTGTTCAGGCCAGACATCTTTAACAGTAACAATATAATGCATATTTTGCTATTTTATTTGTCATCAGAAACGGAATACACTTGCGTGGCTGAAGGAACTCGTATACTGGAGATGAAAGCCGCTGCAGACTGGAATTTAAGCTTAATTAAACCACTGACTTTATTGGAAGTCATATACGTAATTGCAACGAACAAACCTTGCAAAATATTTGTTACAATAAAGAGGTACCACTAAACCGAGTTATTGCATATGTTGGCAATAATAGCGAAAACCCAGGTAAGGCCCGTGACTATCGACAGTTTAATATGTACCACAAAACAACACAGGCTGTGATTTCTGTTTGCACGTTTACCTTGCTTACGTTTTCGAATAATATGAATGGCCGTGAGTACGAACGCAACGATATCAAATGTTTTCATTTTTATAGTTAGCGGTCCTACAAAGAATATTAACAAACCTAGGTTAGAATTAAACCAACAGGTATCTTGACCATACTGAGGTTTAATATTGTGATATATGACTTAAAGTCACCTAAATCTATCACTAGTGCGGCGACAACGACAGTCAAAGGACAAATCCAGGCGTATACACTGTACATGATAAATCGTTTAGTTACATTGTTTCGCAGGGATGAAACGACAAAGTCATGTGAACATGTTCTCCAGATATCAAAGCTTATAACATTAGTCCAACAGAATGTTGTCAAAAAGAAAACGTGTGTACAAATCCCCGTAAGTGTGCATATGAAGGAAATTGACTCCATGTTCGGTGCGATAATAAAACTCAGCTGTGCTAAAAACAGGGATATTATTAAACAAAACTGAATTTTACCCTGAGTAGTTAAAAGCTGTGGAAATAACAAATATGTCAAAATTGTAAGTAACAGAAAAATCAGTGAAATTATAATTCCGATAAATGAAATTGTACTTTGCAAGCAGCCCAAATGAGGCTCGCCGGCATAGATTCGAATTTATTTAAACCCTCAAAACTTGTGTTCAAGCAACGAAAGAAGTCTGTACCATTTTGGAATACTTCTGTTGCATTTACTATTTTCCCTGTTAATGCCATAAAAATCATAGAATTGTTTAATAATCGGTATTCACTAAATTCCGTTTTAACAAATGCGCATTTATTGTTTTTCCGTTGTGTTATCACCAACGCCAGTAGTAAGTGGAACACATTGGCGCTGAAACAAGTCATACCGCGGTGGACATGTAATAGCTCTGCATTTTCCAAAGATGACATCGTATGCCTCATTCTCTTTGCATTCCCGTTTTCAATTGTTAAGTCGATCTACTTTATTTTCAAATATACTATTTAAGTCAACGAGCATACGAAAATTGTAGAATGCGGGGCCCATTGATGCTGCTGTAGGAAAACAAGCGATATATTTGTCTGTAATATTGTTACATAATGCACAAAACTCGTTACGATATGATGGTGTGGAATATCCGTGATAGACGATAAAGTAGCTTCCATTTGCACACAAATCAGCCAAGTGCGGGTCACTTCCAGGAGGACATTGAGACACTGGTGGCTTGAGGAGACAAGCACGATACGTAGCATTCATATCAGAAGGCTTAAATTCGAAAAAGCAATTGGAATATACAGGACCACCTAAGCTGGGGCCTTCGACACAACTGACATTTGATTGCCAGAAAACGTAGTCATCAACATTGTTACATAATGCACAATACATATTCCTATACATGACGTGCGGTGCTGTAAGATCCGTTACAGGGTTTCTCATAATTAAATCTTCTATCTGATGGTCGATTTGTTCACAAAGTTCTTTAATATCGAAATCTATCCACTCACTTTTGCACTTCCAAACAATGGGATACCCTCTTCCGAACGCCAGTTGGATGTCGTTGTAATATTTGCAAGAAAATTGATGCGCATGCGGTAAACGATCCGTCCTGATGTCGATTTCATATTTTCCATTTTCTTCACAGCAGTCGCCAAGCTCCCGGCATATGAAATCACATTGGCAGTTTTAAAACTGGTCGTTCTTTACACACACCCTACGATCAGAGCATTTCTTTGTGTTGTACCACGGCCAATCAGTGAACGGCTGCACGTTCTGGGAACTGATTCTACCCACAACCAAATGTAACACAAAACACATTGACAATACCGCTTTCCTCATGTTATAAATATGCTGCAAACACTACTTATGTGACACATCTAACCGTGTATAAGTTTGTTTCAAAGTTTTGAAAATTGTAAATATATAAATATCAACGGTTTTCTTTGACTTACTCAAGTATATAAAATCAATGTTTGAATATCTCTTTATTGTAGTAACTGTCAAGAACTAAAGAAATCGAAAAGACAACCGATCATGTCCAATACTGTATATAAAATGAGGCGATACGGTGGTGCGGCGACATTAAACAACAATCGTGACGAAACATGCAATTAAGATAAATACATAGTAGTACTTACATGAATTGGCCCACAGGGTAAATATTTTGTAGCGACCCAAAAGCTGCGCGAATTAATATAGATAAATGAACTGTTCATTCCATTAATGTTAATGTTAGTGGTGTCTGATAAAATCAACAGTAAACCTAGAAATCCCTCGCGGTAATATAAATACAGTGCTTCGGGAATCGGATATCAAGATACAATTATTACAGGCTCGCCCATTGTATGCAGAGACAAACTGTGTTTGTCTTGGATTCATTTTAGAAAGAGTTAATACTATTTAACCCATATCGGTTATTGAAAATACGTCAATACATTAATGGACTAAATTAATTGCATTTAAATCGGATATAAATTGGAATGTGACTCCAAAGCATAAACGACTGCATAATGGAAATAAATTTAATGTAAATATTCGTATTAGTTTGGAAATACGGTAAACATAAATGCCCATTTACTATATTTATAATAACATGGAATGAGCATGGTAGTTCTTTTCTTTTCACAAATGCAAATCAAAACTAGCCCCTTCATAGGTATGTTAAGTCTACTAAGGACACTGTACTGGTATTATACGTAAAACAATGTTTTTCATCTGACCATATCAACTACATGTAATAGAAACACAGTGGTGGTACTTCTACTTTTCTTATACTGCTGCTACAGATCGCATTAATATATTTAAAACTAATAATCTGTTGCAGGCACAAGCGCAGACAATATAGGAACTTAAAATACTGTGATTGATTGGTAATAGCCAATGCAAACAGAAAATAAATTGAATCAGAATGAGGCTTCATTGTTGTTTATGCCTGCAGTAAAATATAGAAATATACGCATATGACATTCGTATGCATCCCATGTTGTTATGATATCAGTAATTTATTTTCATACACTTTCTTGAGTAAAACTTTAAACAAAAGTATTGTATTTTGCCATTCGTTTGAACATGGTATTAAATGCGGTATAGCGCTTAAAATAAACTCTGACCTTTAAATGAATATACATGTATTACGACCAATACATTGGGTTCGAGTTCCATCGTTATAGAATTAACGTACGAGGATCTTAGATCGTCACGGACCAAAAGTAGTCAGTTACTTCACTGCATATACAGTTATGGTTACCAATAAAATTGTAACAAATGTGAAGGAACAAATTTGAGTATAAATAAATAGAAAAAATTCAAGTGTAGTATCACAGTGGCACAGCCTCTATACATGGAAACAAATCACATTGATTTGATGAGGAATTTGACAAAATGTTACCCATAGAATATTTCTGTGAAATATGTCGTAAGTCGGTGCATACCTGTATAATAAATATAGCAGCATTATTCAATTTATTGAAGCGATGTCAATCCTAAACAATATAAAAACAACCCCCAACATACACATTGACGGTTTAATAAAACAAGAAAACAGTTAAAACGTTTGACATTGTTTACGTTTTGTTTTATCAGAGCATCATTATCATTTGTGTCACATTTGTGTATGTTCACTTCTTATCGCATTTCTAAAAACAATGACTGAAGTATTTTGAAATGCGTAGGCATATAGGATGTCTTTAAGTACGATTTGAAAAATTTCCTGTTATATTAAATGTACCATAACAAATAGTGGCCGACATAGCGGTATTGAACACGAACAGATTAAGAACAAATAACTTTAAGTTATGGACACTTAGCATTTTACAATTCAGCCTTTATATGGTGGATGTGTCTGTATGTATCCGGTCGATGTTTCAGTATTGTGTCGGTCAAAGGCTGTGTAGACTGACGTAGTGTTTCTGTCAAATATTGAATTGATCAGATATTATGTCTTGCTCCTTCTTTGTTCCTTGTATAATGTGTTTGCCATTTTGATCTTGCTCAAGAAAGTATCTGAAAAACCACCCAATGAAATGTAACTTGGTAAGATAAAACAAGAAAAACTATTTGTCGGCCTTTGCATTTCATACACAGTTTCGGAAGTTTATTTAAAGAGAAATTTTTTTTTTCGAAAAGCTGCGATGCCGTTAATGTTGCTCTCATTGTCGGCATGGCTGTCTTCGAGGGGCGTGGCCGCTGACACAAATGCAATATTGTGAAACAACGAGATCCACAATGAATATTGTCAATATTTATATGTATCATAACTTGACGATATATGATCTGTGTCATGATCTTCATCTCAATATTTTGCCGTTTTTTACAAACGTTCATTTTTTACGAATAACAAGACAATCATGCTTGCTGTTTTAATTAACCACGGAAATCTTATTTTTTACACATTCCTTTTTTATTGGAACCTCCGTTTTCTGACAAATAGATCAAGATAGTAAATTTGACATAATTTTTGTTGGACAAACACAAAATATTCATGTTGCTATTTGCGCAACTTTTGATGAACAAAGATACACAAACCAGAAATGTCATCTGTGTAGAGTGTCTGGCTCATGTTGTCTATAATCACAGTGAAAACACAAAGCTTTAAACTTTGTTATATTTATTCCTGCAACATTGTTCCAGCAAGCCTAATTACATATAAAAAAACATCGAAACATTGTTGATCATACAACAACGATATGGTATAATAATAAACGGCATATTTATATACGTTTAAGAAAGAGCAAGATACTTTAACGCATATTTGTTAATTTATTTACTTAAAAACATAATATATTAATTAACATCGATTATCCTTCTCAATCATTATGGTCAACCGGTTCAATGTACTGATAATACAGCTTTTAAAGGAGTAGTAAATTGACAATTTTAAATTTGTTGTCATAGATCCCGTAAAGAAAAATACATTAAAAGAAATATAATGGAAATATATTGTCGTTTATGAAATATCATCAACTGAAATGGATACAATTATAAAGCGTTTGTAACGCTTTTCATCTGCATTGTGGGAAACACGTGTATCATTTACATAGCGTTAAAATTTCACTTCAATGAACGGCAGTCAGGATAGCTGAGTGGTTAGATCAACAGATTATTTATATCCCGGCGGACGTGGTTCGTGTCCAGGTAAAGGCACATCTTTTTCTCTTAAATAATATTAGTTTTTTGGTCACTCCAACGTGTTTAGTTTTTGCAGTGGCGACATTAATCTGTGAACAGACTAAAATCTGTGAACAAGTCCCTTTAAAGTATCGTAGTTTTATTATATAACCAATGTGTCTGTATAAATTATTCATGCGTGACTATCTAATTGTAATACTGAACATATTATAGGCCAAAATTATTCTTCAACTACAACGTAACACGGCCGTTCTAATAAAAGCAAAAAGAAAATCTGGAAATTATGGCTGAACAGACAGTTGTGAGCGTATTTCATAACATTTGGACTCAGTGAATAAAATGAAGGTTAATATATTGAAGCCATGTGATTAAAGATCATCACTTTTCATCTCAGCTTGTCGTCTAGCACGGACACTCGAACGAACAGGCTATTGTCTTGCCACTGAAAAGGACTTTAAAAAATTCTGCTCAAGCGAGATAAAAATGAAACAAAGTTGTACAATATTCGCTCCTAGACTAAAATTACATTACCAATTCAATCATAAGATTATAGATTCTTCATTTAAACATTCTGCACTTAACGTACGTTTACACTATTTGTTATATAATCTTACTTATTCACAAGTTATACACAAAAATGAGTGAGCATCTACTAACTAAATCTTATTGCAACTGTAACGATGATTTCATGTTAGCTGCAATACAAATATTATTATTGAGATCGGATGATGATTTAGAAATGCAAAGTACACGTTTTCACAAAATTGTTTTCTGCGCAAATCTACATAGGTGAATATTATGAGGTATTTGAGAGTACTTACAGACATATGGCCTCGCAACCATACCAAAGCGTGTCCGTCCGTCGTGCACACGGGCTCAATGTCGGTGCGCACGCACTCGCACGTGCTCAGGGGCTAGTTGCTGGGTTCCATGTTAAAGTTGTTGTTGTTGGGATCGCCAGGGCTGTAGGGCTCCGGGGGCGTCTGTCAGTCACACAGAAAGCACACGTACAGCAATCCAATAATGATATATATTCGTATAGTATGACACACATTACGGAAGACAAAACCAACAAATGTAACGTATCAAAAACCAGTACTAACAGCCAAAATATCACATGTAATCATAAACATATCTTTCATTTTGTTCAGTTCATAATGTCCGTGCAAGAAAACATCATTAGCATCAATAGGATGCATGTTGAACTTCAAGCTTTAATCTTCCAATTATCATGGTATTCCAGACCCACTCTCTACATCTGACCAAAACAGTTTTAGGTTATTCAATTATTTGTGCTAATCGTTTTTAATTTAGTAACCAAATATCAGTAACATAAACCGTACCAATATAGACGATGGTTAGAACTTGAAAAACAGACAACTAGAATTGTCACATGAGTAACGGGTCTACCCCCACAATATGGCCGTGTCACAAAACTCTGGCATCCATTCGAAAGAAATGGACAGAGAGAGAATGCTTTAATTTGTGAATGGTCAACACTATATTAGGAAAAAAATAATTTCAATAGGAGCCATAACTCTGTCAACACATAGTGGTTTGTAACCAAAGTTGAACTTGATCTGTATTTTATGATGCTACACCTATGCACCAAAATAATTTAAATATGTGAAGCCTTTAATGAGTTATTGTCCATGTTTGGGGGGAATTTAAGTAAAAATAGGGCCATAACTGTGTCAAAATTTAGTGGTTTGTAACCAAAGTCGAACTTGACCTGTATTCTATTATGTTACACATGTGTACCAAAAATGATTTGAATATGTCAAGCCTTTCATGAGTTATCATCCGGAAACCAAAAACCGACAGACCGACAAACCGACAACTCACTCCTATTATACCCCCCTAAACGTCGTTTGTGGAGGTATAAAGACATACAGATGTCAGAAGTACAAGTTATACTAATTCGGGCCAAAACGATTTGACCGTTGTGTAGGTATCGCACGGTTAAAACTATAGAGCGCTAAATGTAACTAACAATTAAGATTTGATATTAAAATAATATGAACAATAAACATTTATACATTTTGTAAACTAATTATAAATATATATATAATATAGGTAAAGACCTGTACATATATACATGTACAGGTCTTTTCCAATATTATTACTCTGTAAATGAAACTTTTCTTTAAAATCAACTTCAATAAATATTTATATAAAAAAAAAAGTATGATAAAGTTTATTATATTCTAGTGTTTTGCAGTCGGCAAACGGAACAAACAGTAAGGCTGATTATTTGCTTGAGTCAAAATATGAAATTGTAATTTGCTAGCACCAAAAAGCAGGATTCTGCATCTATTAAAAACCGTGCAAACAATGCTTGAATAAATAATGGATATTAACAATTAATAAATGTTAATTTTAGAAGCATGGTTTAGTGGCATTGCTGATTTCTTCTCCTGTATGTACAGCAGTGGGCAGTGATTACAACTTTAGCAGTTTAATAATTGCCATATACTGTTGCGTCTTCTCAAAATCACAATGGTACGTTTTGGCCTATTGTTTTTCAGATCTTCTCCTACACGTAATGGAAGTGTGTCGCTACGACAATGATACAATTATTTTTACAAACGACGAGAAAATCAACGTACCAGACGGTACGCAAAATTGTACGTATGCGTATGATGAAATGCCTGTTGTCTCTCTATTAATGTGTAATCTACATATTTAAAATAAACAAAGCAAAACTCCAGATGCGACAGAAGGAGAGAACTCTTATTAGCAGCCCGATGTCCTTTAGTTATGGCAAGTGACCATTTGCCAAAAAATATACACATCACAAAACACATAACAAACACGAAACACACATGAATAAAACTGGGGTCACCGCCTTGGAATGGTCAATGCAAAGCATTGGGGGTTTAAGCCGGTTTACGTTTAAGTCTAATTTTGAAATGGAAGTTCTGTTTTACATGGTTGAATAGTTTCTTGTATAGCTTTGATTTTATTAATCTGTTTTCGTTTGACGCTATATATGAAGGACGGTGTAAAACATGTTCAATAGAATTATTATACGACATGACTACTGTTTCTTTCTGTTACTCTTGGGGTGTTTGTACATGCTGTCCTTGCAATAACCGTAATACCTTCTGCTGTGAGTTAAATGAAGTACACGGACATGTATTCATTATATTCACATTTATATTCAAAGTAATACATCGATGTAAATTATTATTATATTTAACAATTAATCTAGGCTAGTGTTAGAAACTGAAAAAATGTTATTTCTTAAAGTTTGTTTTTGGCGCCTTACAATGCACCTAGACGTGAACCTATATGTGAAGACATCAGATCCAGTCAGCAGATAAAATATAGTAGTGTTTACAATGGATATGTTTTAATTAGAATTGGACACTACCTAACATGTGTATCATAATATTCTTTGGCTAAAATAAACAAACTATGTTTACTGTACAAAAACGTATTGTCTCAGAAAATACTAATATTGGTTTAAAAGAACATTCATGCTGTTTAGCTTTATCCATTGGTGGGTTTCAAAATCAACGCTTCGGAGCTTATTTATACTTATATAACTATATTACTACACAATGTCAACAATTTCTTCACCACACAGTATCGGATTGCGGCTAACCTGGTATCCGAGGCTCCGTGTTGTCCTTAGAATCTTAGTATTGCATCTATATTTCTACCCAACTATTTAATGGACACCGTAGTAGGTGAATTCGTTTAGGAATAAGGAAACTTTGAAAAATAAAATAAAATAAACGATCATATTGTCTTCAAAACCACTCGCTATACAGACATAATAAATTAAAGGGATGCGATGGGAATTAATTCTAAATGTATCCGCCGTGAAATACATTTTTGTTTACTTAAGTCATGTTATAGTTCAGTTATGACAAGTCACAGGTAAAAACACACGTTTTCTCTGTGTCTACGGAATTCACTGAAGCAGGGAACATTTTTTGTTTGTAATATTTGGAGGCTGTGGCGAGGCACGTCCGTTTTTTGAGACGCATATGGGTCTTTTATTTAATTAAAACATACATGTTTTACTGTATTTCATACCAACTATAAACGCTTTAGGCGTGGTAGTTTCAGATAATACAAAAAAGTCGAAGGTTTTTCCTAGTCATTTTAACTAATTTTAGCTCCGGACTAGTACTATTTTATTACCTGTAGCATAATTTTCATAGTTTTAGTAAAGATCCATAAGGCGATGCTACACAAATCCATATTTTAGTCCATAGGCTTCATTTGTAAACTAATGGACCATAACGCAATGAAACATAGCAAATACCAAAGGCCCAGGATTGTGTCTTTAAGTCCATAAATAATTAAAGCACGTGGCGGGGCCATTTTATAACCCAAGGACATAATTTGAAAAATTTTGGTGAAGGCGTTGCTATATACCAAACATAAGCCTTGTAGTTTCAGAGAAGAACATTTTTAAAATTGTTTTAACAAAAACATAGCTCCTGTGATATTTTTATGCAATGGACCGGTACCTTATGAATAAATGCAAATTTAGCACCTAAGGTTTCTTTATATGTAATTTTGTTAAATTATGCCTAGTTGTTTATGGTCCCTGTCATTTGGCCAGTAGAGCGAAACACCCAATAAAACATTTATACGTACACTTATATTCGTCGTTAACAAACATTTCGCCTAGAAACGTAAGTCTTTCAGCAATGCCAATTTATCCTAATTTAGTCAAACGTGTTTCCCAGGTGTATCATTGCAATGCGCAATAATATATTGAAGAGTTGTTCCCGTTTTCTAATAAATCATATCTCGGCACGACAAGAAAGAAACGTCACTGGAAATGGTTATCCTTATAACTTGTGTGTTCAGTATTTGAGGTATGTAACAGACGGCGTTTTATCTGCATTGAAGTTTTGATTTTGTTAAACCGTTTGTCAACTGCAATGTTGACCCAATTGTTAAAATAATTATATCATTAACGTCTGGGAAATCACTTTTTTACACTCTTTTCGCTGCAAGTGGCGCGCTATGCTATGTGACTCGTTTGATTGCTCCCAAATATAAAACTCCACATCGCGACGCGCTAATCATAATAATTATGTCAACAAACGTGGAATGTGACATTTACTTGCTGCAAGAGAGGAACGGAAGATTCATGAAAACGTTTGACTGCCAATTTGCAATTTCTGAGCTAGCACAATATAAAAATTTTAGTAAACACAATAAATATAGGTTCAAGTGCTTATAAAATGACCAACAACTTCCTTTTAAGCTGAATACCGACACACTGGGTGATATGTTTCTTTATACTTTCTTTGTGTGTTTGTATGCTGTTGTTTTTTCTGTTGTTGTTGTTGTTGTTGTTTTGTTTGTTCAAATAAATAGATATAAGCATGCTCGGACAATGTTTAAGTCAACTAAATGCAAACCACCTCTTCATGTTTGTTTTAAAGACTCGCAAACTCATGAATTAACTCAATATACGATTTATTGTTGTTCTTTTAAACACTTTTCTTAGGAATTATTTCAAACTCAAACACCTTCGCTGTTGCTTTATGGTTTTAAAGTTATGATGCATCAGTATATACAGGCTCAATGTTTACAATAAGGTCGCTTTTTCGCGAAATATTCTTAAGTACGGAAGGCTGTATGAGCAGTTAAATTTAAATATTAAGTTAAATGTTAGTGCATGGGACAGGATAAATAGAAAATATATTGTTAGTGTCTTTTGATATCATGTGATATCAGACGAGTCCGATATGGCATAAGAAATAAGTTAGGATTGCCAAGTATTCTCCTACGCCATATTGGACGAGTCTG
Organism: Congeria kusceri; assembly: GCA_027627225.1. Lineage (NCBI taxonomy): Eukaryota > Metazoa > Mollusca > Bivalvia > Myida > Dreissenidae > Congeria > Congeria kusceri. The sequence goes on from CM051024.1 coordinate 4,708,867, forward strand.
ATCTCACACGATATCAAAAGTCACTTACCATATATTATATTTATTATTCCACGTTTTGAAATGTCGTTTTTTTAATTTAAAAAAATGAAATAAAAAAATAATCGCAAACATTTAGCAATTTACAGTACAACCGAATATGCAAATGAACCAGCCTGATGAAGAATACTTGCGTCTATGCATAGTTACGGATAAAAATAGTCCTAGATAAAATCATCAACAATAACATTTTAACACACATGTAATCAATAAACAAAAAACAGCGGATTTAAAAGTAACATAACCAGTTGATTTATTACCAATTGAGTCATTATTCAACATTCTTATCAGTACATAATTCGTTCGAAGTGGATATGTTGACGATTGCTCTGAACAAAATATCCCCCACGTGTGATGTCAAACTAGGTGGGTATACGCAGCTGAATGACTCAGAGATGCAGCTCTCTGTGTTTGTGATGTGGGCTCGTTTGGTGCCTTGATTTCTGTGAGTCAAGTGTAGGGAATACGCGGAATTCACTTCACTTTGCTAGTGTTGACCTTTAGAACATTGGGATGAAAAAAGGATTATTTGCCATTTGACAATTTTTAAAACAAGTTAACCTGGTTAAATATTTGAACATACTAGTCTGGGTTTGGAGCGAAATGATGATGTTGTTGATTATGCTTATTTGTCGTAATTACTTAATACGTGTTAATGGAATTATGTTTACATGTTTTGTTTTGTGTGTGAATTAAAATCTTATCATTGTATAAATATGTTCTTTTTTACATTTTAATAACGTTAGCGACATTCAGCGCAAACCCAAAGTAGTTCCGAGAAGTGGGCTAAATAATTCTTTAACATGACACAGGAGCATGATATTGTTTCATGTGGGCGGGGCTAAATTGTGGTATCAGTCAGTGACATAATATCACAAAAAGTGGGCGGAGTTAATTTATGGTATAGTACCACTATGCTGAAATTGGCCTGATACAAAGGTACCTGATGTATATTTTATCGGACATAGGTATAATAACACTTAAACATATTAGATCAACGACTTCAACGTTATTGTGCACTAGTGGCATAAAAAGACAAACCTGTATGTACCAGTATATACATGCTTGAAAGTTATTTATCACGTCGAGCGACGTCGTATATGAATATTTTGAGCGCGCGCACTGTTCTGCGGACTTTGTTAGTTAATGTAAATATTATGTATATTATGCACTTAATACGAGAATATAAATAGGTATATAATTAAAGAAAAATTAAGAGCGTTCTCGTCCATCTGCTCGTCCAATGTATATTCTATAGAAGTGTAGAGTGAGATGAAATGTCACGTGCCTCTATCAAAACAAAGCAATTTCCCGGATAATTAATACCAGGACGATTATAGTATTATCTTAATGTGAAACAAATTAACTCAAATGTTATGCGTTTGGAATTCGGCATGAATTGCGCTTGTCACATGTGGTATGTTAATACAAGGAGTGATTTGAAATAGAGCAATCAAATGGATAGGGTATTTATATGAAACAACAAAAAAACTTGGACCAAATGGTTCAACACAACAAAACAGGAATGTAAAATGTAATGGCATAAGTATGTGCACTTAGTACTGATAAACCAGCTTACCCAGGAAAAGTGTGAGTAAGTTCACTGACCGCCGTTAGTTGACTGAAATACTGTTGAATACGGCGAAAAATCCAAAACAAACAAACACACTTTATATTCTGCATATTTGTTTTATATTTGAGTAGGGTTGGTTTAATATAGTGTTAAACAATTATTGTAATACTAGCAATCATTAAGATAACATGCATGTGTTACCCATTTTGCATTAATAGTGACGTCAAAACTATACGACGCCACGACATGGGAGGCAAACAATCCATAATTGGGTTACTAGCCCTTATATAACATTCAAAATATCAGCGCGGTCACATGACCTGACAGTTACTTTCGCTTTTTCACGTGTCAAAAAGGGTGATTATTTTTTTGATAGTCAAAATATCTCTTTCTCGGGTAGTGGGATTTTATCATTGTAGACAAAAGTGAGGTATAATAACATATAAATATCATATGCAGCGTGTTTTACATTTATATTGTCAACCGAGGACAGAATGTCATCCGAGACGAATGCTGAGGGTTGACAGTGTTTATGTTACACACGCTGCCATATGATATTTATATTATTATACCGAACAAAATTGAGTAAAAAAGGCAAACACGTGCTTAATTCTGCCATCAAGATTGAAGTATGCCTAAATATTCTTTCATCATCCGAAATACTTGCAAACTGTTTTTCTGACAGTTAACTTTGAAGAGAATCGCTTGTATAAACACAGAATAGTGCCGTCACGACTATATTACGTTACGACAAGGGAGGCAATATTTTCATGATGAGGCAAAAAAAACTGACGCAGTTACTTACCCTTATGTGACAATGAAAATGTCAGCGCGGTCACATGATCTGAAAGTCACTTTTCGCTTGGTAATGTGTCAAAAAGGTTGAAATGTTTTTGACAGGTAAAATATCTCTTTCTCTGGTAATGTGAATTTATCGTTGTAGACAAAAGTGAGGTATAATAAAAGGATTTATCTTATTGATATGTGTCTATATTTTACCACTTAGGTTAGAAACCAGTAAATCCAATTCCCATAGGGTCCCATTATAAAACGGCAAACTGTCCAAGCATTTTTCTTGCATTTCCTTTATTTCAGATTAATCAAGCCTGGTATTAATTTAACGATCAATCTGTCCTCTTCCAAAATTTGCAATAAAAAAGATATGTCATGTTACTTCTAAGAAAATGCATCTCACTTGAATGCAGGTACCGGTAGAAAACACGGTTTCGGCAGTCATATTTCGACAAAAGCCACATACTACAGTAAACACCCCCCAAAAGTTCACCTTTCAAGTAGCCTCCAATGAAATGCACCGAAATGTTGCAGACACTCATAGGATAATAGAAATAACCACAAAAGGCATGTCTGAGTTACCTAAATGGCTTTTATGCCCGAAGAGAAGAGGAACTCTTTAGTTATTGGCACTACTTTTGAATGGACCACGGAGGGATACACGATGATTGACTGGTATCTAACCTTAAAGAAAACTCAACATTTTGCTATCATGAAAAAAACTCATCTACATCATTATTAACCTACTTGTACCACAAATGCAAAATTTCAGGTCGATCCGCTAAGTAGAAATGCCCCAAAAACGCATTTGAGAATGGTACATGATAAGCCATCTGGCTTGCGCTTCAGTACATGGATTGTTTGGGGAACGTGAACTAAAATTCGCACCTAAATCACATAAACCAGTCAAAATACCAGTTCATTTAGACTTATTTTAATGCAATGGACAGTTATAAGGTATGAAACGTGTAATATTCGCGTATTACATTATTCGATGTGCTGTGAGCTGCATAAGGCGAGTTTCCGTACTTTTTTTCATATTTTTTTAACCCGAAAAAACAGGTTTTGCTTTTAAAAGTGTAGATAAAGTGTCAGTTACGACATTAACGTTCAGTATATTGCAGAATTAAATTCCGAACTTAAAACACTTTAGGACGACAAAATAAGATGTTCCATTATTCGATCCCGAGCTAAATTGGTTCAAAATGGAGAAAAACATCGAAATTATTTTGTAATCTCGAAAAATATAACTATAAAACAAACACTATAAATAAATTAATAAATGATCACTGAATTACAATAGATAAACCAAGCTGACATTTTGAAAGAAACTGCATTATTTTATAAACAACTGTTTCAGAACTGTGATAATACTGATAACACTGTTGATTGTAATAATTATGTCACTGATTTAGAACAATCAAGCGGTTTAAAGGGGCCAATAACGTTACATGAAACTTCGACTGTTTAAACAAAAAAATGGTAAATTATAAAAGCCCAAGTTCATCCGGTTTTACCATAGACTTTTTAAGGCATTTTTGCCGAAATTGGGAATTTGTGTTTGGAGAGCTTTGAACCATGTATTAATAAGTGGAAAATTGTATATTACTCAAACATACGGTATAATAACATATAATTGCACCAAAAGGTGATAATTCTAGGCATTCAAAAAAACAACAGGCGATCAAATACTGTACTAAATACTGTTTATAACATTTGTTCTTGTTGTGTCGCTAACAGGGTAGAACTGTTTATTGATAAATTTATTAACAACGATCAAACTGGTTTTATCAAGGGTAGGTTTATATATTGGAGATAACACTTGGCTTATTTACAACATTCTAAATTACGCTCAGGAAAATACCCTCGGTCTCCTATTGCTTGTAGATTTTGAAAAGGCCATTGATTCTCTGTCATAGGAATTTGTTAACCAGACTCTTCCATGGTTTAACCTCGCTCCAGACATTGAACATTGGTTTCATGTTTTGTATTAAAACGTAATTTCAGCAGTAAAAAAGTGTGGTATTTTATCGGATTTTTCTCTATACAACGTGGATTCAGACAATGCGATCGACTTAGTTTCTATATTTCATACTATATGCTGAAATATTGTCCCCTCAACTCTGGTCAAACCCCAGAATTTAAGGAATTTAAATGAATGATATTGAATCAAAATTGTCTAAATTTGCTGACGTCTCGTCTATACTCTTGGAAGGCTCTGCATAATCTCTTAATGAAACATTAGATGCTTTGTCATAATTCACATTGTACTTTGATAAAACAAAAGTAGTTTGGATAGGAAAAATAAATTTAGTTTTGAAAGCATTATAACACGAAGAAAGTTTCAATGAAACTAGCACAGGTTTAACATGTTAGGCTTAACTTTTCACAAAGTTTTCAACATAAAATCATTATTAAAGAACTGTTCAAGAAATTAATGAAAACATTAGCACTGGGCTAAAGCATTTCTTTGTTTCACTTCTTAATCCGCAACTTAAAATATTAGCAGAAATACATTATTTATTTTTAAATTGTGTTTGGAACGGTTGATCAAAAAATGTATGCTAAGGGAGGTTAAATATGGTCGATATACATTCATTTACTCTTTGAAGTGCCCCTGAATTCGTAGAATTGTCACTGGAGGTGGTAAATGGATTGACATCGCGAAAACGATGATAGCCCTTAATAAAGTATACAACTGTGGCCTCCACTATCCAGAAAACGTAATGAGCCGATTATATGACTTGGAAAGACACACTAAATCATGTGTTGCCTTATGAGCAGAATCATTAAATAAAAAGTACTTATTACGAAATCCAATATTACATAATCCAGTAATTTAGATTGGTAACACAAGTATAATTTTAATCGTGGTTTGAAACTGGGGTCACCGCCTACAAAAGTACAAATGAACTTTTTACTTTTTATATCTATGGAATTTTGTAAAATTGGTAATTTCTATCCAAAATACTTATTTGTATTGATATTGTAAATGCAGTAGCAAAGTACATTAAGACGAGTAGTTCTTTTGATTATATTTTAACTAAACCATTTATTCCCATTTGCTTACGGTCTAATCTTAAATATGCGAAAGGAACTAAGCCCAATTATTACATATTTAAGATGAATGAAACTTTGCCAGTATGTATATGTAAATTTGCGAACAGATGTACAAATTTTGAATTGGAAAGCTGGAAGCATATTTTTTGAAATGCCTTTTTGAATTACACAAGACACTAACTGACAGTAGCTACAATGTAGAATTATACAGAGAATTATAGGTATTAATTTTTTTTATTTATTTAAAATAGGAATTAAAAATACAGGTACCTGTACCTTTAGTAAAACTGAGTGTGATGCAATCGAACATATCTTTGGGGAATGCAAACATGTTCATACATTTTCTGGATGTACACGTTTTTCAGATCTTCTTATCAAATCATCTTTTACATTGGGTTACAATAATACTAATGGCGCGTTAAATTTGACCTTTTTTTCACAAAACGTTTAATAATAGTTGCAAGAAGAATAAAACTGTACATAACGTTAATGCAACAAAGTCATACTTGTCTGTAGATCATAATGTTCTGAATGAAATTAATGTTTTTAAAGATCCACAAAAATATAAAGAATCGGATATTTTGTTACATGTACATCTATACTTAAGATATATTTTGCTATATTGTGCAAGCACTTGTTTAAAAAGTTTTAGATGTATTATACCATAAATGCATTATATTATATGAACTACTTTGTACGGTGAGGAGGGGGATGCCTTCGACCCCAACACCAATTGACGAGGAAAATAAATATATTGAAAAGAAAGAAAACATAACATGGCTTATTCTTATGTCTTGTTTGGAGCTCTTTCTCTAATTTTCGCAGTTCTATTTTGAATAGGTCGCAGTCGTCTATTGTTTCAAACTTGTACTGCGGTATATATATTTCAGTTCCAGTTTTAATCCTTGAAAAAACACTTGCTTGAGCAGCTGACCATCACTCTCCGTGATCGCTGTGAGTTCCGCTGCTCTTGCATACAGATCTTCTAATCTAGATGCAAATGTAGTTACTTCGTCAGATCCCTGAATAAACCTTTCGCATCACTGACTCTTGAGATTCAATGCTTTCTAGCTTCTTGATTACTTCTTGTAGGGTTGTACTGAGTCCTAATCTGCGAACAATATCACTGGCTGTGCCTCGCACTGATGTTTTAACTCCCAGTATAACTTGCTTTTCTGTGAAGGTTCCCACTTTCAGAAGTGCCTCTATTTCATATTTGAACACATCCCATGAAACTTCACTGTTATTGTCTTCTCCCGAGAATGGAGACAGCTTAGGCAAATGGCAAGTTCTTGTATCTGGAGTAGCAGGAGTTCTTTGCATTAAATACTCATACTGATGTTTCGAATTGACTGAATCCTGATGATTTTCTATTCTCGCCCGTTTTCAAAGTCTCTCAGAAATAGACCTATGTCTTCTTTGCTACCTGTCTGGGAATACATGTTCAAGCATGAACGCATCTAGTAGTTTCTGTTCCTTTTCTGTTAATGTATGCTCTCGTTCAGTCTCACCGCTTGCTAATGCACTTTTAGATGAGTCATCATCTTCCTTTGACTTTGTGAAATCCCTTCTATCCATTTCATCTTAATAGAGAGACTAATTAATAAACATACTGAAATATAGAATAGAAATACAATATAACACATGTTATATACAAGACACAAAATGAATTATTGTTTGCTGGAATTACTCTGGAATCTCCTGAAAATATGCACATATTAAAATGTAATACAATGCTTTATTAAATTTACATTGCTGAAAGTAAACAAACTCAAACATTTAACACATAGCTTTAAAACAATTAATCCATTAATTAATCTGCCTATCCTGAAATTTTATATCAGGTACAAAGTCAAGGTCAAACATTCAATGTCAAGAATTTTACCGTCAAGGTCAATATCCCAGTTTAATATATAGCATTTTGCCAGATTTAAAGTTAAGTCACCGCTATATAGCTGGTCGCCACCTCAAGACAAGCAACACATCTGAAATAAAACGTTTAGTTGGCCACTGAAATGTACTCAAATAAAAATAATAAAGTGTGGTACCGGTATGTAATGTTTTCAATATCATGGTAAAATAAGGAAATAGTCAAGAATAGTACATATGGTTGAGTTATTTATATAGACTTGTTGGAATTAAGAACCTCCACCAAGGTTTATTTATTTATGTTCTAGGATATCATGTAATTGTGGCACTTTCCCCATTTTTTCTTTTCACTTCAAATAATAGTTTGAGAATTGCAGTTATAAATAAAACTGTTAACAAAATATATCAAATGATTTATCAAATATTGTACACAAAGGTTTCTTACAAATTAATAAAGGAATTACACTGCTTGTTAATACATAGTGTCCTATTGGTACTCAAAAATACAGGTTTAACAGCTGTCTACATCAATCATTTTGCCACTAGACTGCAATGTCAATGCCACATGGTCCACAGTCAATTGGACACCACACTGATTTTCCTCCGGCTGGCGAGTCTCAACCGTCCAGACGACAAGTTCCACACTGTACCTTATCTGCTGGCCGCTTGGCACGCGACCAGTTCTACTGACGTACGCACTGCAACTCCAAGCTGCACTCTCCCCCTCAAGACTGAAGAATTTTCACAGCCTTCCACGGGATCTCACTAATTGGTATGTTAAAACCGTTTCCAGTTGTTTAGTAAGAGAAACTAGATTGTGCATGCTGGGCGCCAATGTAACACAGCTGAAAAAATCCCCAAGCCTCAATGGGGATCGAAAACAGGGCCTCCTAATTGGAAGGCAAACGCTCTACCGCGTCGCTTTAAAAGCTTGCACATATAGCAAGGCAGTATGAGTGTCCCTTATACATCACACTACTACATACTCTCCTCCATTTATGAAATTCTTCCATTAATATCCTTCTAACTTGACATCTGTGGGATGTCGTTAAGTCATATAACCCGATAACCCGACGGTTTATTTACACGGGTCCCACGTTTGGCGCCATTTGTAAGTTCTGTGTTGTATTGGTAGATGAATACATGTCTACATGACACAATTGGGTTCGAGTTATATATGTCCTTTTAATAGTTTTCTCTCAATATTTATAATATATTTAACTGTCGAAAATGTCACTGGCATTGGTATGACGTGTTCTAGTGTTTCGGAGCCCTGCAATTAGAAATTACAAATTTGCAATAGTTATATGCGAAATATACAATTACATTTGTATTAAAATATATTACCATGAATAAGCAATTATACGCATATATATAGTGGCCGTCTATACAATTCTGTCATCGCAATAGCTCGACAACTTAAACAAATAGTTCACAGACGCATAATGAGAACACTAGTAATTGTAGTTAAAAAAATATAATACATTTCTAACCAAACATGTGCATGCAAGACATTTACAACAAGAACATAATTACCAATTGTGGATTGGCCTCATACGATAACACTTGACACTGGACCCTGGACTGGTGAACTTTCTCCTGTGCTGGTCTACTGTAATATTAAAGCATATGTGCAAATACATATTAACGGCAGTGATAATTGGTACAGCTGTTAATCATATAAAATTATGCTTTCATCATAAAATACCAGTCTGAGAAAATAACATTTTTTTCTCCAAAAAATACAATATTCTATAAACACACAGTTCAACAGCCAACAAGACTAAAATTCCAGCAATACATTTACATAATTTAAATACAACATACCTTCAATCAACTGATATTGACTTATAAATTTACAATAAATTGACTGTGAATAAAATGGCTGAATCTCTTTCCCACAAATCGCGCTGGACGCTCTGCTTGGTCGACTGAATACAACAACAACAACAACAACAACAACATTTATTTCAGCAATAAAGCTTACAAAAATGCTTCTGGCATACAATAATAAATATATAAAGGTCAACTACTTCTAGCTTATATTGCTGTTATTGTTAGCGGAATAAGGAGGCAAACTATTTATCGTTCGGAGGTCTATTAATATTGTTATATGTTAGTTTTACATTTTAGTGTTAATATTACCATGGTGATATGCCATATATAAACACCTATAACGATTATGAATGACATATTAATGTTATTAATTATCATATGTTGCTAAAGTATTATGAATGTTGATAAAACATATATCAAGTACAAACATATGTTTTCAAAATATTAAGAATGCAGATGTTATCGTAAGCAAACAATATATGAAGTGCAATAAAAGTTGAACCCGATTACAAGATCACTGTCCAATAACTCTGACTTGCAATTAGCAGAATTATGCCCCTGTTTGTACTAATTCAGGTTAAAGTTTGCGCGCAACAACTTCATATCTATATATCTACTACAGATATTCAATTAAAACTTCACACGTGTCTTCAGGGTCATTATATAAGGCCACTGGCAAAGTTCCATAATTGTGACCAGTATTTTAGCAGAATATCCCCCTTTTTGTACTGACAAAGGCCCATAACTCTGACAAAGCGGTTTGAATAGTCGAGCGCGCTGTCCTGAGACAGCTCTTGTTAAAGAAGACATTAGTTTTGGAAGAATGTTGGGACATGTTAGGAAACGGCTGACGTTTACCGGGCTACAATTTAAGGACCGTGTGTTTAACAGCAGAATTGACGTAGGTTAGAACATCTGTTCAATATAGAACATTCATTAACATGTATTTAGATTTAACAAAAACAAACGGCGCTCAGCGTTTGTCAAATGATTATGTGCGTGTGCCGTCAATAATATGCCAATGGTCGGATGTTCGACTTGAATAGCCCCACTTTATGCGACATCCGCTTACCATCAGTCATTTCCGGAACAAAGGTCAGTGTAAAATGAAAAGGACACACTTTATATTCGAGTACAATTCAGATGAGCCTATAGGCCGCATATAGGCACAAGTATAAAACAAGCTAACGAAGTGACTTGATGCTTTGAAATTAATACGAATATGTTGCACAATATTAACACTTTTTTTATCCTGGAATTTAGGTTCATTAGTGAGCATTAGTGAGATTAGAATGGTATGTATGCATGATTACTAACACAATTAGATTTAACAAGGAAATAATAGTTTAGTTAACCTTAACGCGTGCATTATGGTTCTTTGATTTATTCATTTATGCAAGTAAATTGCGAGGTTAGGACATCATATTTACATAATGTGCGCGCAGGACAAATAAATAACGTAAAACTATGTGGAAACATTCATTAATGGCGGCATTTGATAACAGAATAAATGTAGTATGGCGATTAGGCTAGAATAAATGTGATGACCTTTAAATGTTATGAAATGGAACATTTGAGGTGCATGCAATATTATACCTCTTGTAACACACCCAATGTGATTAATCTGCAAAAATTCAATAATATGAAATCAACACATACTATTTGGTACAGTAACATTCGTGTACATGAACATTGTTCTAACGTTTGAATGTTAGATGCAAACACCCGGATGAAAGTGTGCCGTGAATCACACTTATAATTGAACAATGCGCTTTACATTCAAGATGAAAGTGTGCCGTAAATCACACTTATAATTGAACAATGCGCTTTACATTCAAAAATGTGGACTATTGAGTACATTTACATGAATAATACCATACCATATATTATACATACGCCGATAAGATGCAAACTTCCGGATGAAATTGTGCCGTGAATCACTCTTATAATTGAACAATGCGCTTTACATTAAAAAATGTGGACTATTTCAGACTTCCCAGAAGCTCAAAAAAAGTGTCAGACATTCGGTCCGACAACCTGTCAAAACTTGCCGGACCGAAATAAAATTTGTCGGACCGAAAATTCATATATGTATAGTCTATAGTATACATGTATGCACTAGTGTGTTTTCGCAATCTCAAACAGCAAACAAAACTTGCTCACCTTTTTCATTGTGTTAACATCCATAATATAAAATATACAATTTATTTAAATTAATATCAAACAACGATATGACAACGCAAATCCGAAACGCCTATCCGAATTATACTGTTCACGAGACTTACACACATATTCTATGCACATGTTGTTCATGTAAAACCCGTGGTAAGCTAAAAAAAAAAACAGCCAGCGAAAATTATGCTGACAATCACAACCTCACGTCATCCGCATGGAAAGCGTTGACGTATTGACCGTGATATAAAAACTTTGTAGCGCAAAGAACTGTGAAATCTTTACTTTTGTATAAAAGTTTTGTAGTTCAAAACAATTAGGTATCTATGAAATCGCAAAGAATGTACAAATTGTACGTGTCATATTTTTACTCAATCTAAGTCTTTTGTAGACACCATTTATTTTACCTCTAAAACGCGAAAGCAGTTACGCGGTATCGATAACGTTGCTGTCGTATATGTTAGTATTGATCTATCATTTGCAGTGACGGTGAACACCCACCACGTGGACAGCGAGCAGAAACGTTTTTTACGACCCACAGCTGTTTGAAATTAGGTTGCTAATTAAAGCGACTGCAGTGAAAGGACTTGCGCAATGTAAACTGGTAACGACAAACTATTACTCGTTGCTGTTGCGCGGGTCGTGTTATTGTTTGTAGCATATCACGAGTTTAAATGATAAAGTAGAGATGAAGGCGCGAAAATTTGGACCAAACGGGATGTATTTACGGCTGTTGGGGTAATAAGATAATCATGAAAGAGCATGAACAAAAAATCATGATTAGATCCATGGCAGGGCCGATTCGCAACATGCGGATCACGATATAGCGGGGCTGTATTCAATTGCTCCGATATTAGGTATTGTTTATCCAGTAACATATAGTAATAAGTCTTGAACAAGTTGTCGGACGGTCGGACCGATTCGTAGTAAATAAATGTCGGACCCACTCAAAATTTCCCGGTCATGTCCGTCGGACCGACGGTTTTCGGGAAGTCTGCTATTTAGTACAGTTACATGAATAATACCATTCCGTATATTATACATACGCCGGTAAGATGTAAACTTCCGGAGTACAGTTTTTAAGAAAAAAAACTCAAAAATTGGACAGCGGAAAGATTCTTTTCACTAAGTTCCTCGTTTATTGATAACGAGGCATTGCAGTTATCTATTTCTTCTTTGATCGATGGCATATTTAAAAAAGAGAAATACTGACAGCGTTCACAAAACTAAAACTCTACCAATTTACACACGCCTATTTTTGCATAATTGTTGATTTTATGATTATATTTGTTTTTGGCTGAGATAATTACAAAAGCAGTTGCAAGCAAATAACACGCAACTAATAAAGGGCGAGTATTTGTTTATGAATGCCACATTCCAGTTGTGTTTTAATATAAGCATTGCGTTGAGGAGAAATCTTCTGTGAGCGGAAATGTAAACATTATAATATTATTTAGATTCTCGAACAATCAGCGGCAGCCTGTAGCTAGGCAACCGGCGTGGTAGGAAATGGTTTGTTACTGAAATGGAATTACTCCATTTAAAATTTATTTTATAGCAGGAGTTTAGAACTACTTCTTTTACGACTATTTCTACTACTACTACTAATACTACTACTACTACTGCTACTACTACTACTACTACTACTACTACTACTACTACTATTACTACAACAACAACAACTACTATTACTACTAGTACTACTACTACTACTACTACTACTACTACTACTACTACTACCTCCACTTCTACTACTCCTACTTTTTTTAATATAGTAGCGTCAGACTTATAATCTTAATGAGATTGCCATCATTTGTAACTTTTCCCATGAAGCTGCCACGCGGCGGTAAATAACATCCTGGAAAACGGCAGTTTCAGGTTTTGCGTTAAGCAATGCATTTGGAGGCATTATTCTACGCAATGTTAATCAATGTTCGCGCGGGCGATCGCCACTGTCGCAAAATGCGAAAAATCGCAAAAGTGGCGGCTAATTTTCAAGTTTGGCGATTTTTCTGGCGACTGCGTTTTTTGTCCGAATTATTTACTATTGAGATGACGTAAGCGACATTTTAGCCTAAGCGGCCTTGCTGACTCGGTTAATAGAGGTATGTGGCATTTGAATAGCGTGTGCCCATTAGACTTCACAAATGTGATGTCGTATCAATGTTATGAAATAATAGATTGCATAAGGATGTACGTGTAATAATGTAATACTTATACGAAATTTAAAATATGAATAATATGAATTTGCCGATATGTTTTCGGGACGACAAGTACACAATTTATAACAGTTAATGAATAAAGCAAAATATAAATATAACGGATTCCGCCACTATATACAACTCTATATTAGACTTTCCAGGAAACAATTTCAGAACATGAACAGCTGAAAGTTCTCTTTCACTAAGTTTCTCGTTAGCTGATAACGATGCATCACAGATCTGTATTCTGTGTTTATCTGTTGTAGAATACGACCGTTTACTTTAGTCGATATTATTCCATATTTATGTGTGTTTTTTCGGCGTAGCTGTCTAACAAGAAAAACAAACAGTGATTGCAATGTATTGTGTATTTATAATCCAATGCAATTAGAAATAAATCAATAATATCTACTGAACACTACATCACATGTATATCCATTCGGAGCTAATGTTTTGACATAGTCGTTAAGTGGCATATAATGACGTCATCATTACACAGCTAATTCCCGAGATAAAAATAGTTCACGTGAATAAAATAGTTTGTAATTTGTTGTGATATTATAAAGAATATGCTGAAAAAGGTAGATAATAAATGGAATATTACACTGGTATGGTGTTCTGAGAACTTGTATCAGTCTCGTTGGTTGTATCAAGTAGCATCGCACGATCGATGCAATTTCACACAACCAACTTGGCTGATACAAGTTCTCTAAACACAGTACTAGCAAAATATTCTATATGTATCACTGGTGAAAAGATAGGGCGTAATCTGATCAGTTTATTCACGGTACAGATATTAATAAAGATTGAGTTTATCTCAAATTAATTTTGGCGTCGATACGTTTTCTTATGGTGTCCGAAAAACCTAGTGTCCGAGAAGTCTCCTTAGTAGGGACCGAAAGATCTGGGGTCCGAGAAGTCTCGTGTCCGATCATCTTGGTCCCCTTGTATTATATTTAGGGCAAACAATTACATTTCAATATTAAGTTTAACTCCGATTTAACTGTATTGTTTGCAGTGAAGGTTATCTACACAACCATAAATAAATAGCATACACATTATAAAGGGGCATGTGTTAATGAAAACCGCATTCCCGTTTTGTGTTAATAAACGCATTGCGGAGAAACCATCTTGGAGGGAAAATGTAAACATTTAGATTTTGCTATGCTTGCAATTCATTGCAGAACGTAGCTAGTTCATCCACAAAGCTGAAAAATAGTCGTTAGAGAAACGATAAACTAATAGTATTCATTTAACAATTTGTGTTATAACTACATTGTTTTTTTAGGCGTAGCTGTCTAAGATCACTTTTGTTGAAGATTTTGGTAAATAACTACCAATAAAAAGCTAGAGATAACCTAATTATGCAGCGGTAAAATGGAATATCATTATTGTATTGGGCATTTTTTAATGCGCGGGAAAATTTTAAGAAATGCAAGCTTACAAGACTGGTTTAATATCTACCAAAAATTGTTGCCATGTTTTGGGGGGTTAGACTTTACAGAATTGTTTACATAAGCAGTTAAAATAGTGTTATAAACATATTCTCAACATACACTCTTTAACTGAGCAAAAGTATGAACATAATATATCATTATGAACAGAATATTACGTTCATTCCCAGAATGATATAAGTATTTTGTTGAGCCTTACGGCATGCTGTGTAAACAGCGATTGTACAATGCTCCCATGTATCCTAGCGCGTTCAATACGGGAAGCATTACATAGTAGAATACCTTTGTTGAAATGCCATTTTTAGAGTCTAAGGTAGTTTTGTTGAACGTATATTTCGCGTATAAATAATGTATTTACTAAGCAATTTATTAAATGAAAATTATAAGTTATTTGAAAATTACAAAATAAATTTGAAACAATAACGGAAATACGATATAAAGGCGAAGGTGTAACTGTTATCGATTTAATCACACCAATCTTAATCCACAGGTACTTGTAACAATGACTTTTTTAATATTCCGTGCGTATATACACTGTATTATTATCATTGTTACAAGTACCTGTGTGACAATCGAAGTATTTCCTTGAATATCTTTTTTTTACAGCGGTTAAAAAAGTACCGAACGGACAGGCTTTGTGGTAGATCTCAGGACTTATCAACAAAAGTAGCATAGAGTTTAATATCTCCGGTTTAACAAATTCCAGATCATTCTAAAGATAGCGCACATGTACAGCCGGTGTATAGCTGCCTCAGTTAGCTTTACAGAAGAATCATAAGACGCCGGAATATTTTAATAAATGGGCAATTCATATTTATAAATGTGCATGTTAACTTGAATTTGAATTGCGGTTACGTTTTATTAGATTGAAATTACGGGTACATATACTCAAATTTTAAACTATAAATCACTTTTGAATTTTTGTTTACATTATTGTTAAACTACATATGCTTTTCAATCTATAAAAAATATTGTTAAACTGTTTTCTATAAATAAATGTGTTGAATGAAGTCTCGGAATACCTCGAAATGTTATTCACGTTACTGTTACTTCATTTGGGTAACATAAACACATTATTTGCAATACTAATTATACACAGAAACCATTGATACATTATATTTCTAACGAATATAATTTTTAATCGCCATAGTTTAATGTAAAAGAAGTAAAGGCATCACTATTTCAAATGAGCTGAATTTTCCCTGAATATTGCTGTTAATCAGAATACACAGTATAAATAATTTATATTTGACTGCATAATGCGTATGTATTAGATAACTTCTAAGACAAACATAGGGTATATAATTTAACAATAACAACACTCGTCTGATACATAATAATTTTCATTCATTCCCGCAATTATTTTCTTACATTGTTAATTTGTTACATTTGCCTGACACATTTATATAACAATTATGTTAACGGAAATTGTTTTGGTCATTTATGTATAACTGATAAACATGGGGCGGTATAATCGGTTTATTCACGGTACAAATAATAATAATGATTGAATTATTATCAAATTAATTTGGGGGTCCGAGAAGTTTTCCTATGGTGTCCGAAAAATCTGAGGTCCGAGAAGTCTCCTTTTATATGTTGGGACCAAAAAATCTGGGGTCCGAGAAGTCTCCTTTTATATGTTGGGACCAAAAAATCTGGGGTCCGAGAAGTCTCCTTTTATATGTTGGGACCAAAAAATCTGGGGTCCGAGAAGTCTCCTTTTATATGTTGGGACCAAAAAATCTGGGGTCCGAGAAGTCTCCTTTTATATGTTGGGACCAAAAAATCTGGGGTCCTCTTTTGTATTATGTTTAGAGTAAAAATGATATATGATGTGATAATTTCTACGCCGAATGTCTTTCTTCTCAGTAAAAATGATATATGATGTGATAATTTCTACGCCGAATGTCTTTCTTCTCAGTAAAAATGATATATGATGTGATAATTTCTACGCCGAATGTCTTTCTTCTCAGTAAAAATGATATATGATGTGATAATTTCTACGCCGAATGTCTTTCTTCTCAGTAAAAATGATATATGATGTGATAATTTCTACGCCGAATGTCTTTTTTCAAGACATTTCTTGTTCCGTACTATTTCAAAATCGTATTACTAAATAGAAACACGTACAAAAGGCTTATCTTCCACATTTTGTAATTTAACCTGATTTGAACTGTAAAAAGTTAACATAATAGACATTTAAATGAAAACAACAGTACCCATAATTTGCATTATATATACTGTAGTTGCTACGCGCTGGAGAAAAAATTCATCAAATATGTGGTGCATGGCTTTGCTTGAAACATCGGCTTCGCAAGTGAAACTTTAGTTAATATAAGAACGTTTTTGTTCGTGTAAACGGTGCTATGTTTTAGTTTTAAACATTCTTACCTAGCGTTACGGAAGTAGCGTGTTGGTAAATATATAATAATATATATGTTAATCTGTTTATTGATTAGACGAATTAATAATTTATTTGAATAAAGAATAAACTGTCAATTGTGTATAATTTCGGGATAAGAAACATGCAAGCAACTGTTCTGAGAGGATTCCCTTTATAAGGCTAGTATGCTAATATTATTTGTCTTAATAGTTTGTGCATGTTTAACTCTCTATAGATACTTGTGTACACTACGGAAAGGGCAAACATCGTCAAAATATATTATGCCACATAATTTAGTAAATGTCCTTGAGGTTTTCCTCTAGGTTATTTAACGTTGTGTCTCTATTGCAGGTATGCTAAAAATTTGTAGAAAGAAAACAAAACAAAAAACATCTGATACTTGTTACGTAAATATGATTTCGTCTGATTTTAAAAACAGCAATTATTGTGTTCCGTAATTAACAATACTAAAATTAGCTATATATTAGT
This sequence comes from Congeria kusceri, assembly GCA_027627225.1. Taxonomy (NCBI): domain Eukaryota; kingdom Metazoa; phylum Mollusca; class Bivalvia; order Myida; family Dreissenidae; genus Congeria; species Congeria kusceri. The sequence continues at coordinate 4,726,732 of CM051024.1, forward strand.
GAACGAAATCTTTAGCTGTTTTTTTAATAGATTTTACAACCATGTATACCATGTTAAAAGTGCAACGTCAAATAACATCTGCATTCAGAAAAAGAATATGTTTATAGTACCAATGCAAAATTCAGAGCGAATATCAATCCCATCAATAATTTACTATACAAAATGAACATATGCACACATGTTTGAACATTTTTATAGTGCCATTACATTTGATTGTTTCACAATAATGTTTGAATTGTGTTTCACCAATATAATAATCAATGAGCAAAATAATAAATATTATAAATTATAAACAAACGTAGTTCGAAACTTATTGCACTAAAATATACTTATCAAGATTTCTTTACCAATATTTATATCAACAAAGACAGCCAATATGCGCTCTGTTTATTATAGATCACATAACCAAACTTGACTGTTATGACCAATCGTTTGTATTGATGTTCTAGGCAAATGTCCGATCAAAGCGGTTTGGTTCTTTTTTGGCCTTTTCGTTTAGATACTGTTTATAACTAAATTCCTCAGTTATATTTCCAACATCTCAAACGAATAACGATATCATTAATGTTCTCGTCAAGTATGTCCCATAATGTTTATCATTTAAGTTTTTCGCTCACTTAAAACATTTACAGTGCCTAAAGCATGACCTAGCTTTTGCCTTGAATCGACACATTAGTTTGATGTTGAAAACTTCCCCAACAATGTTAATACCGGTTTCTCTCCTGCTAGTGTTGCTTGATTTTCACATATTGTATATTTATGTATTATATTATGTGGCACTATATAGTTTTATAAATTAATATATTTTCCGATTCCATAATTTGTTTTTCCGGATTTTGTCTGAAATGCATGACAATCAATGACAAATGAGCCAACGTATGCTACAAGACGAATACTGTTAAGTATAACTCAGAAAACCAAGTGGCTAATAAAAGGTATTTATTTATCCCACTATAACGGACACGGTTAATGCACAGACTGAAAATCACATACACATTGTAATTCAATTTCACATTGATGGAAATTGAGAATGATCATTCACTATTCAGATTCTGCACAAAAATAACTTATACTTTGTCTCCAGTCATATTCTTGAACATAATTTATAATGCTGTATTAATGGTGTTATTTAATACTGTCATTATACAGTAATGTGTGAACAACTAGTGTATTGCATTGGAATGGTATACCTGATAACGAAAATGTAAAAACATATTCCGACGAAATAGCGACAATAATATAAACCGTGTTTACCAAACAGAAAAAGAAAAACGTTTCGCGAAAATTATTCAAAGTATTTAATAAGCAGTATCCGTACTTAATAATCACTTCTACTCTGTGGAGTACATATTGTTTTATAATTAAACATTTATTTTGGAGAAATATTTAATCTTGGTTGGAAACAATAATAACTGTTTACCATGTTGCTGTTAAAGGACATTCAATCAATACGAAGATAAAGGGTTGATTTTCGACTTCAAATGCTCCTATAAACGCCACCACCGTTTACGATAGGCCATTTCCGGAATAGACGTCAGAGTATAAAAATAGTAAATTATATTTTAATCAGAGTTAAACATTTAAGCTGGACCATACTAGCAGCGTACCCGCGAACGTATAAAACAGCGCAGCCGTTAAAGTCAACTAATAGTGTGTAATGATGGATACTGTACTGACAACATGTTAACATTATGGTAATCAAGACAGTTAGTTTTATCATTGAGCAATAGTAAGGTAGGATGCACGACTTCACTCATTTGCTTTAATTGTAAATAGTTAGGTATTTTGAAGTTAAAGGACGTTTAATCGATACAAAGATAAAGTGGTTATTTTCGACTTGAATTGGTCCTCTTAACGCCAACCCCGCCTACCATAGGTCATTTCCGGAATAAACGTCAGTGTATAGAAATAGGAAAACTTCTATTAAACAAGAGTGCACATTTGTGCTGGACCATACTAGCAGCGTATCAACAAGAGTATAAAACAGCGCAGCCGTAGAAGTAAACTACTATTGTGTAATAATGAATACTGTACTGAACATTATGGTATCAAGGAATTTAGTTCTGTTATTTGGCAAAAGTGGGCTAGGAACGACTTCATATGCATAACTACAAACATTGGCTTTAATTAGAACTCGTACAGATTTTTTTTTACTTCATCAAGGAAGCAAATGCCACGGTAATGATCAAATTTGGGTCATAGTGTTTAAAAAAAAAAATGTTTTCCCGACAAATAAATTACCAAAATCTATTTAAGAACATGTGTTAAAAGTGGTCTGTAATACTGAAATAAAAGGTGAATAAGGTGAGAATAATGCGATGGCGTTTAAGTGCTATTAAAAAGATTTGATTTGCATGCAGTTTTAACACTATTTTTAAGACAAAATCTGAATAATCGGAATATAATTAATTAAACATATACATTGTATATGGAACCGTAACATGCGAACACATTATTCTTCTATTTGACGGTTAAATGTAACCGTGCGGGTTAAGGTGTTTTTCCGGAAACACACTCATAATTGATCAATACGTTTCGCAGAAACAACTGTAGTTTATCTAACACAGTTACATGCCAATCTCATTAAAATCAAATCCTAACACTGTTAGGATTTGAAGACATCGTAATACAGGTCACGTTCAAATTACCTTTCGAAAATAAAATATCAGCCCTGCTGCGCCCAAAGAAATTGATTTTGCACAGCAATCTTTGGCCACGGTGTTTGAAAAGAGATGCATTTACAGCTGATCCTCGGGAATAAATCATTCACAGTTAACTTTTCACGCGGATAACAATGGATATAGCGGTACCTTAGGCGAGTAAACATCCAAAGTGAACATAAACTTAGTGCATAGTATTTGTGCTTTATGTATGAAGTTATACCATAAACGTTTTGAAGGCAACAGTTTGATTGGCTCCTGAAAAGGTCATCTGAACGTGACATCTAATGCAAAGTCATAAAATCCAGTCAGCGGATAATGTAGTAGCGTCAGACTGGAGATGATTTTAATGAGGTAGAGTTACATGCATAATACATAGTTCATACGCTGGTCAGATTTTTCCAGGAAGCAAATGACAGATTGGAGAAAAGGAAAAATCCGATGATACTTGAGCAATTAACTGCAACCTGTCTTCTTCCGCAATGATGTTATGAATGCACTTTTTTGTTTACGATAATCTACGAAATCAGAAACTATTTGCTTTTACCTAATAAAGGAGCATGCCTTTGTTGATAGGTTCCACATTTCTGTTATGTTGAAATGTAAGTATTGGAAAAAGACTTTCTTTGGGGGGAAAGTGAACATTAGTGTTGTCTTTGCTAGCAATCAATTGCAGCACGTAGCATGGTAAAATGGTAGTTTGAGATGGAATAGGAAGGTAAATAATAACTTAACGTTCGAAATTTTATGTGATAACTACATAACAAGTTATTGTTTTCTACAATAATCCAAATAACGTGTTAACATTAATAATTATACAGAAACATTACAAATAAAAGGAAATTAATAATTCAACATAAAACAATGGATGTACTAGTGCAGTTTTTGTTGGACATTGGAAGACAAAACAAAAATATGCATATCACAAATAAACATAAGCTGAGCTGAGCATGTTAATTACAAGGTTATGCTATGTATGCAATATAGGAATAATGAAACTCCAGAGACATCACCAGGAGAGAAACAATTATTATCATCCGCTGGTCCTTTTTTTGAGGCAAGTGACCAATTGGCTATACAAGATAGGACAATACATACAACACAATACAAAACATAAACATGATTAAAACTGGGGTCACCGCCTTGGAACGGTCAATGAAAGCACTGGGGGTTTAAACCGGTTTAAAGGCATGCCGAACCTCACACTTAGCCCAGAATTAATCACAAAACATGCACTTGTAAATTAACTTTAACCTCATAGCATTGCAATTCAAATAAAATAGTAATAAAAGAGAATATTATTCAATTGAATTACAGTTTAATTACTCAATAGTTAAATTTTCACCAGAGCAACAGAATTGCAAATTTCTGAGGCACGATGAAATGAAGTTAATACAATTATCAGCTAAATTCCTTCTTGTGGACAAGATTTCAAGACCTTGCATCATATAGTACAAACATATAGTGCAAGCATTACTTTATCACAGGTGTAAGAAAATCTATCGAGCAATTCCATTGGCTATCGCGGGTTTGCAAGTACTCATCCATAAGACATCATCAACATTTTTGTAATTGGCATTTTGGATGAATTTTTTATACTTAATAATGTTGTTTGATTGCATTAATGGAAGATAATACTGACGTAGAAATTCATCTGTCATAGTATTTGCGTCAGAAACTGTAACGAAGTGAGTAAACATGCAATTTCACGTTGTTTTAAGCATGTGATGAAACAGATCTGACACCCATATAATACAAGATTTTATTAAACTCATCAAGGACATCTGTATGTAAGCTTGCAAAAAGCTTACTAACAAATTTCCTGATCTCGTTTAATACAACCTTGTGATAATTTACAGCTCGTGCCAGATCCCATATATTCGTTAAATTATACCCTTCATTTGCTACGCGTTGGTGATAAAATGATTGGAAAATGAGATAACTGGAAATGATTGAAGCATTCCCTTCAGGAGTGAAATCTTGGTTTATTTACGAACACATTTGTATGTCTTAAAAGGTCTGCTTTCTGCGTCTGAATTATAGAATATTGTATGACTTGTAATTAGTGTGCAGTGTTAGCAACAAACTGCTAATTAACATATGTGTGTAATAAGCGCATACTTTGATAAATATACACTTCCTAATACGAATGATATTCGGGATATAGCATGTACTGCGATGTGATGTGTACATTCAATGTACAGGACTAGTACATCAAAGGAAATATACGTTGTACAATCAGTCGCAATAAGTGTGAAATCTACAGAAATGCCACATTCTTAACATTAGTTGGGTGCAATTAATGTTGTTGTTTTTTTTTTTGTTTTTTTTCGCAAAGTATATGTATCAAAGATGCGTTTTATTCGATGAAAAAAGCAAATTGATATTATCTTTCTCAACAACCTAGGTAATCAGTGATTTTCATATAAAATAAATGAGATTACATGGCGTATATATTATTGTTAACCATATCAAGTCAGAATTATATTCGGAATTGAATATTGATGTCAGTATTAGGTTACATAAGTCTTAAGTAATAACACTCATGTTGTTTTGATTTAAAATTACTCATTTAGTATTATTATACCACACCCTTTTGTTTTCCTTCTGTGTTCATATAAAAACGAAACAGTCAATAATTTTGAATATCACACTGCAATATCACCCGCTATGACGTCGTAGCGATATACAGAATGATCGGAGTTAAAAGGCGCTTATGTAGGGTGAGTAAATTACTCCGTGTTACAAAAGTGCATTATTTATTGAGAAGCCCTGTTTCGGTATAATAAAGTAAATATTGCATTCTTTGAGGGCGATAGTGCATTTTGTCAACCCTCAAAAAAATACTGTTGCCCGCAGCTTCGCCTTGGGCAACAGCATTTCATCGGGTTGACAAAATGCACTTTCGCCTCAAAGAATGAAATATTTATATACTGTCCTAGGCAGCTATCACCTGTGAATATTGTTCAAAGAACACATTTTGTCATGACTTGATGAATCCTTTGCGTGTTACAGAGAATAAACATTCTGGTAGTATCAATGACATAAGAGTGAAAGGTATCTATGTTATTTAATAATGCTGCTTCATTTATATTGTGATTATATCTGGGCCAAGTACGAGGTCGAATGGGATTATCATCGTAACAAAAATATATATTTTGTTAAATAGAGTGCATGTTTGTCAAATACTAATTATTAAATAACCAGAATTAATCAATCTAGTCCATCGTGTTTTATTTGCGCATTTCAGATTATGGCTACATCATTCAAGCACGTGAGGGTGCAAGTTCTGCTCCTTCTCATGTATTGCCTGGCCGTAAGAACCCAACCAAGGCTTGAAGCGCCTTCCGACTATGACATGAGTACACTCCAGATCGACTCACCTGAATGCGCAGTAAGACAAGAATGTGAAACGGGGCTCACCTTCCCCGACAAAAATTGTCATTGTGACGTCATGTGTCATGTGATGGGAGATTGCTGTAAAAATGTTAACCATGATATCCACGTTGAAGACACTGGTTCTGTTCCGCTCCCAGAACTGTTTTCTTGCGAACAAATCAGTGGGATAATTGAATCTGTAAATAGCTACGGAGTTCTAGCTGTCACAAAATGTCCGGCAGTATGGGTGGACCGACAAATACGAGAGTTATGTGAAAACAGCACGCATTTCTCAGTTTTAACACTGCAAATTCCTGTCAGTGACCGAACAGAATTCCAGGTGATGTATAGGAATATGTACTGCGCTTTTTGTAACGACGAATACGACTTTTTGTATTGGAATGCCAAATATGAATGTAAAGAACGTGTGGATGTCCGAGATATACCCGGAAATCCGATATGTCGGTTGACATTTGCACGCCCTGACTTTCACGTCAAACACCGTCTGTGCCTCATGCTACCACCACTGTCCAGCTGTCCGGAGGACGCAAATGAGACTCTAGTAAACATGTGTGCAAATGATCAATACTATATTGTTTACAGCAATACAAGCGGCACACAGACATACCGGAATGAGTATTGTGCACAATGTAATAGCATACTGACGGACACAATTTACTGTGAAAGCATACTATCAATGGTACCATCGGCTAACGATGGACCTGGTGAAAAGATTGTATATAGTTACCGTTTGTTGGTTGATATAAATAACAATTATATTTTGGAAAATAATCATGTGTTAACTAACTCGGCGAAATGTAAAGATAATGCGGTTTTTGACGTGGTTTATGGAAAGTGCAGAACAATTGTCTGTCCATATGGAACAGTGCCAATTCAGGGTCGTTGCATTCCTGGCAGTACACACCCTAAGGAAAACATAGATCCAAATATATTTGATATAAACTGTACGTTAGTTAAACTAGACAAGGAAGAATACAGAATCTTAAACAATTCGGATTTATTTATTGTATCAACCAGCATAGCAATCAACAACACGGAGTATTTACATAATGGTTCCGATGTGTTTATATGCAAACACCTGCTAACCGAATGTTCAGACGATTGTAACGTACCCAAGGTACAAATGATTTCGAGAGAAATTGAGGGCTACATTTCGTTAATAGGACTCATCATTTCAATAACATCGCTTGTACTAACATTCATTATATATATCTCATGTCCACAATTGCTGAATACCCCGGGAAAGATTATGTTATGCCTCGTTATTTCATTGATGTTAGCCCAGTTAACCTTCATAATTGCATCGGAAATGACCTCAGTGCCATTTCTGTGTACGACCATCGCTGTGTTAATCCACTATTTCTTCTTGGCTGCATTCTGCTGGATGAACGTCATAGCATTCGATCTTTGGAAAACGTTTTCGAAAAGCTTTGTTACTTCCGGTTCTGCAGATAAAGCAGGCAGGCGTGTTCGTCTGTATAATATTTACGCTTGGTGTGTACCGATGTTTATAATTGGAATAGCTTTGATGATTGACCTAGCTGATCTGAACATCGACCCTGATTTTAAACCCAAATACGGCAAAGGTTTGTGCTGGTTTAACTCCCGCGTGAGTTTGATGGTATTTTTTGCGGGACCACTTGCAGTTTTGAAACTTTTTGATATTATATCGTTCGTGTTTACGGCTTTTCATATTGCACGTGCAAATAAGGAAGGTGCTAGAGCAAGGAATAAAAAAAACACGTGCTCCCTACTGATCAATCTGAAACTGTCCCTGGTGATGGGGCTCACATGGGTGTTCGCATTTCTGGCAAACTTCAGCAACAGTTCGGTTATGTGGTACCTCTTTATCGTCTTCAATACAATGCAGGGCCTCTTTATTGCAATTAGTTTTTTGTGCACGAAGAAAGTGTGTAGGCTCGTGCACGAGAAGTATGATGTAATGTCAAGCGCATTGTCCAGCAAACGTGAATCCTCGGGTACCCAGCTAACTTCTCTTGCAAAATCGTCAGAAAATTAATGTTGGTATCAGCCAAGCGTATTTCACCGTTTAGACAGTATTTACATGTTTCCTGTTAGAGGAGTACTTGACCAAATATTCGGCGACATTCATCATTGTTTTTCTCTTGGTCGAAACAAAGATGATATTTGCTTTCCAATATATACATATACGTTAATTAATGTAAAAATAAAGGATGGGGTATGAGCTAAGAAATGGAGAGATGGACATTACTGTTATAATCAGAAGAAAAAATGCGGGAAATATTGGTAACCCTCGATGGAGCATGAGAGGACGCTGGTGTGCAATATATAAAACGCAATAAACACACATTACTACTTACAACTAATTATTGCAGTTAAAGAACAGTGGTACGATTGGAATGTTAAATGGTCAAATGGGACGTACTCTTCTCTGTTATTGACATTGTGACTTTTCCGGGAAGGATATTTCTCCACGGAAGGTTGTGTCTTCAGTAATTTACTTCTTTGATGTCTTAGTTTGCGTCAGTTTGTATTGGTTTGTTTACATTTGCAATGATTGGTGCAATGCTTTAACTCAGATCAGAGGAGGTAAAGTATTAAGACACTTATTAGATGTGTAAGCTTATTGTGTATTCGTACCTGTTATTTTAAATAATAATTATAAATTAATGTTAGGTAAACGTTTCTAGTGTATATATCTGAATTAACTGTCTTGTATTGCTTTGTCTAAATATTATTGTATATATAAATCATAAGTGTTGACATCTTGCACTATTGTATTTGTCATTCTTGTTGTACGTATCTTGGTAATTTCACAGATTATGGTCATTTTATTTCAAATTTCAGAAGAAAACCGAAGTGTTTATTTTCAACAAAATTTGTTTTAAACAAAAAAATCTGATTACATTGGTAACCGAACAATTGTCAGCAGCACTCAATAGGCGATCAATATGACCAAAATGATGTGATCTTGACAACTATATTTGCTCAAATTTCCATTACCGCAACGGTGAAATACTTACAGACATAAGCTGCATTTGCACAAAAGTGCAATTTTTAATTGTGCATCATGACAAAACATAGAAATATTTTACTGTATGTAAAAATATGCGATATTAAAACAATAATAATTTGTTAGTTCGCGTTTTTTTTTATAATTTTGTTTAAAAATATGTGAACTATTTTATGAATAAATGTTTAAAAGATCTATTATAATTTCTAACTGCTTTTTAAATACTTTGGCATTTCTAAAATAGTTTATTTTGATAATCATAATTTCAAGAATGTATTGTGTTTACTCTATACATTTTACAAATATTGTAGATAAATTATGTCATTGCGTTAATGACACCTCGTTTTGGTAATGACATGCCGTTGCGGAAATGACATCGGCTATGAAATACAGTCAAATATAGCGATATAGTTACTTGAAATTAATGATTAACTCATTTTATTTAAGGAAAAATCCATTTAATGAATTGAGCCTTAAATCAAGCATGTTTTATTCATCGAAATTTTATCAGCGTTTCGGAGATGACCGTTTCGGGAATGACACTTTAGCAAAAAAAATCACTTTTAAATGCAAGAAATACTAATTTACATGCATTAAAAACCTTTCACATGACAAAGAATTAAAAATTAAGGTGAATGGCTTCAAGGAGCAATAACTATGTAGCCACAGTTTTATTTATCAGCACATACGGTAATGAAAATTTGAAAGTACACGCAGTACATAAGACAACTTTCCATTGACTTAGGATGATAACTAAAGTATAAGCTCTGCTTTCATCCGGTTTCAAATATTCCCGCTTAAATTCTTGATGATGACGCAGTATGTTTGTGTCTGTATACGTGATAATTTCTAGATTTTCCAAGTTTTTATGGGTTGCTGCGGTAATGACAAAATAACTGGTGACGAACCAAAAAATGTCATCATTCAAAGTGTAACTTGTCAGAAATATGATAAAAAATGAAGCTTCATATAATTTACTCTTATATACATATTTATTACTTTTATGTTTGTATTAGTTATTTCCTTATATAAGTTGGTTTACATGTGGACACATCTTATTAGTGACAATACATTTTAGGCAAGTGTGCAATTTAAAGATCTGTGTTTTATATCACTGATAACAGTTTTATATCACAACTCATTTTTGTTTTATTTCTTTCATCATATAGAATAAATACAACACAGATTGTGGCTAGTTTATTAGCAAAAAAGTCTTCAAAATATAATTTTAACATGAGTGAAACGCCTTTTGCCATTTTTTGTCGAATAACATATCTGTTTTCCGTGTTTACAGCTGTTACATAGAATAATGAATCTGCAGCTGTATCAAAACCACTTAATGATACTTACCTAATGATACCTGCTTAAGGAAAATGATTCATCATCTGTACGTCAGAGTATAAAATACGGAAGATATTAAAGACTCTGGGTACCTTCACAGACCATTACCGATATAAGCAATAATAAATGAGGCTAGTCGTGGGAAAATCGGGCTGAGTGGATGCGCGGAAAGTGTCGCCCCGGATCAGCCTGCGCAGTCAAAACAGACTAACAAGGTACGACACTTTCCGTCTACAGTGGATTTATGTTTAGAAGACGCTTCCGTCAAACATAAAATACCATAAAAGCGGAAAGTGTCGTCCTGGATTAGCCTGTGCGGACTGCATAGGCTAATCCAGAACGACACTTTACGCATATGCATTATGTCCGGGTTTCCTACGACACGTCTCCAAAATATTTTATGAACATGTTTTAACTAATAACTGTATGACGCTCAAACCAATCTATTACTATTATAAACGATTCATTTATATTGCATATCATCGGTTGGTCCTAACGTTATAAGCCATTACAATCCAAATAGCTAAGTTTTAATAAAGTTATTTTCATTATTCTCTTGCCGAATGCGTCTCGTCCGGTAACTGGAACTGCCAAAGCTTACCCAATCTACATGAACCATCATACACCTACTTCATGGACAGTAATACAAGTTAAAATGTCAAAACAAAATAACAATACAATATTAATTGAGTTGTATGTAATGCTCAAATTCAGCAAAAATCATTATTATTTAAGCAGGAATTAAACAATGATATTGGTGTTTGCACAGCTTGATTTACTTCTTAAAATAAAACTTCAGCACAAGTCAGTATAACACAATGTCTCACCTTCTACATAAATGACGCGATCCGATTGGCTAAAAGCGGTCACACGACTATTTGTATTTTCCATACACCAAAGTTACATTTCAATACCCAATACAAGTCTAATGACGCAGTATAATGACGTCATTGTGTCTATATTTGTGACGTCATTGTTGGTGTTTCGCGTTATTGTGTGAGGTTTTCTTCATTTTAATTTTAAATTTTTAATTAATATCTATGAAAAGATACTGCGCTCTCGTATGGTATGAAACCACAATAGGGTGTATATGCCATACACCCTGTTACTAACAGTGTAACTAATAATCCACAAATGTTATACCAGTCGTTATAATCATGAAAAGATTGCACATTAACTATTTGATTGCCAGGTAGAAAACAGACTAACCATTGAGTTTCTAACCCATGTATATACTTAAATCACAAAATTGACAATTTTTATTGAGACAGAAATTATATTTGCGCTGGAAAAACTTTAAAGTAATTATAAAATGAAGTTTTATTTGAAGTAATAGTTGCATTAATGCATCACTAGAGAATACATAATAAACAAAAACAACAACGTTTGAGTATTCAATCACCTCAATTATACATTTTCTTCAGTTATTTATTAATGGGGAAATAATAATACTGCATATGCATTTGTTGCTGTTCTTCTTAAAATGAAAAACGAAAATTAATATTATTGTATTGTGTGTTCTTGATTTTTTTCACAAGATAGTAACAAATTAAAAACAATTACTTCTCAAGATAGTAACAAATTAAAAATAATTAATGCATATAACATATTTGATTGTCTTTAAATGTGATGTTTTGAGAAGAAACTACATATACATCGAACCACTTGAAATCTGGTGATTGAATAATAGAAAATAAAACTAATATTTGATTGTATAACAATGCACTTGGACCTGGTTTTACATATAAAACATGAAGTATATCACATGCTACAACCGGAGAGTAATATGGATAGGTGTTGAACGTTTCAATGGTTTGCTATATGACGAATTACTCTCAAATGCATTACATATAGTACATATTCCTTTCTATTATCAAATACGGGGATTGTTTGTACCATTATTATTTATACTAATGTATGGCTAGGATACTATCATTTAAAGTATCCATGTGCATTTTGTAAAGATTAATTAAGATTTGCGGTAGATTCATGTATGTGTTGATACCTTTTGTTATGTCAACCCCATAGCATCAATTGAACTTTTTCAAAGAAGCACGATCACGGACACACTGATTGATTAGGAAATGTAAGTAATTTCTGCAAAATAACAAACTGTTTAACAATGTAAATATTTTATTCTCAAGAACATAAAACTATCTAAATGTGCGCCCATTGTTGTCTTAAGAAGTAAGTGTTTATCGATGTGACCTACATTCTTATACGTGTATGCATGGTGTATGTCCACATAGGACAACGTATATCAGCACAGTAAATGCACAGAAATGAAATATATTAAGGTTAGTGTATGTATTATTTGCGTGCTTGGTACAAAAACATCCGCTTCCAATTGGTACATGTGCGTAGGTTGTTGATACTGTTGAACACTTCATAAAAAACGCGCAATGTCAAATGGTAAAGAAGTGTTCACGAAAACAATGTGTTTCCAGTGCATTTATAAATCGATATACCATAGATACAGACATATTACACTCATTCTATATTGTAAGATGAAAATAGAAGTTTCACACAATTACTCGATCGCAAAACTACTTTTTTGTCAGTTTTCTCCATTACTGATCCCTGTTGGTAAGTATAATACATAAAGCATCAGACTGGCTGCAAGTTAGTCAGACTACAAAATTATTATACAACTAAGCTGTGTCATAGTTTAATATCAACATGTTGTTCACTGAATACCATGCATTTTCACTTCAAATAGAAATAATATAAGGTACGAATTGTTAAAATGTATGATACGTCACTGTGAAAAAAAAAAGGTTAGATTATTATTTGGAATTCTTTTTTTTTCTTGAATGACTACATTTCTATTAAATGTGGTTATTGACTGTCACAACACAGATTTGTTGCTACATGTGGTATCAAATATAACGGTTCTCACTAATGTGTTTTCGTCTTATCTAAAAACATAAAAGCCTGTCATAGGAACATGTAGCAGTATATTGGGGTTCTGTTAAAGGCTTCCAAACAATAACAATCAAAGATGGAAAATATTTATTTACCATATATTTTAATAAACATATTTGATACATAATCAGATGTTAATATAAATACAATATGTCCTCCGATTTTAATAAGCTAAACAGTATGACAATGAATTGACACTTGATGAAATATTAAGATTAGGGTACACGTTGCCATTTCGTCTTGACTTTTCGTAGGCGGGTACATAGGCCTGTCGTTGCCATCGACTAGCTGTCCCGTTGTCTTCCAAAGGAAATTCCTGAACTTTCGAGGAGTTTGGCCAATTTTAGGTTTACATAGTCAGATATTATAATACATTAAATAAAATGTATACAATTTAAGGTACAGGTACCACAATGTAAATTTATTTTATTCAAAGAATATGAACATATTTGTTGAAACTATTAAAAGTATCAAATAACTTTTTTTTTCCTATAGTAGATGCAATTGAAAGACAAACAAACGAAGATTTTGTGAATTAATTGAGGTGTTTGAATTTGAATTATAAAGCCAATAAAAGTGAAACAAATACACGATTGAAATCGTAAATAATAGTTAATCAATATAGTTTAGCACACACAAGAATTACTAAGACAGAATTTAATATTATCGTGTGCCTAACACATATTGACATGGGCAGTTAATCAAGAATATACCTATTCTGGATTACCTGCCCATGTCACTACGTTAATGGGTCAGGCACAAACGAGAAATCCGCGTCCTAACAACAACAACAAAACGATATAAGTTTATGGATAAAAGTTTATAAACCAAGAGTCTATTTGAAGACCACACATTTTTTGAGTGGATAGAGTTTAAATAGACTTTAATACACTCTTGTGCTTTCAGCCGTGTATATTGAGTTAATGGACACTTAGGTAAGTGAATAGTGTTTCGGATAACTTCATCATCTAAAATTTCGGATGAAATGTATAACAATAATTTATCATATTTTATGTCGGTATGTTAACGTTTCATGAATAATATTTTAGTTTCACATGTTGATACACATCTTAGATGTTAAAATTTCGTTAATTATTATTAAATTGTTGTAAACACTATAATTACTTTTAGTAAAGTTTTGAATCATAGATCTTTTCTAATTCAATTATATTATTATTATTTATAGATATTTGTTTGGACACGACATAATAATTTATGAAAAGAAAACATTACATTGACATAAAAGATTAATTCTAAAATAATATTGTTTGTTATATTTGTTTTTCAGGTGGTTAATGAACGTTACGAAATCATCTGCCTGGTTTTCAACACATAACGGATCAGAATACCGGTAGAACGGAAACTGGCCATCATATGGTGCTGATATTCTGGATTACCCGCCCCTATCACTCTGTTAACTGACAACTGCCCTACTTGATTCAGAGGTAGAGGCAGAATGGCCTTCGAAATAATTTCATGACCAATCCCCACACAAGTTATGTGGCCGGGCTGGGAATCAAACCCGCGATCCTCGGATCTGTAATCCAGCGCTCTACCAACTGAGCTAACCGGCCCGGCCTATTGCTGAACTGTTCTGTAATAGCAGTCTGTGCATCCTAAAAACATGTTATATTATGGAAGTGATGATACTGTTTATCGCAAAGAAGCATGATTGAACATACATTATTCAACAATTTTGGGCATAAGCAATTATCCAAAAATGTATGTACAAAACCTGAAAAAGTAAATGGTCTATAAGCATTATTTTCAACACTTAACATATTGTAGATACATTATACAGGGCTCTTTGTCTAGACCCGTGGAATTTGGAATTTGAGCTTCAATTTACCTGAAATTGGGAAAAAAGTATAATTGTTTCATTACTAAAATTTAAAGAATGTATTGTTAAAACTACATAAAATAGAATATTATGTACACACACAAATCAGTAAAATGGTTATTACAACTTCAACAGTCTTTAATTCTACATTGAACACCTCTTGTTTCCAATCATCTGAAAGTCAAACCATCACTGGGAATTTTAGGACTGGATTTGGGAAAGAAAGATACTTTTTTGCCATTGGGAATATGACCCATTAACGGCGATAAAACCAGCTTGAATAAAGCCATGCATCATAATACAGTGTCTGTTGTTCTCCATAAGAATAATTGTTACCTTCATTTTATGGATTTGAAAAAGGTTTATCCATATTTATATACATAATTACAAACAGTGTACATTATACTCTGAATATATGTATTGTTGATGGAAATAAATACTGATTTTTGTGTTGTATCTGTCTTCACAGTATGTCAAGTTTTCATAATCTTTGTATACACTTTCAAGCACACATGAGTAACTGCATATCTCACAATAAACAATAAGGTTTGTCAGATTTTTTTTAATGAGTTGTAAACAAAGTCATTATGACATGTGTTCAGGATTCACTTCTTAATTGCATATTGACGAATTTTCGTGTAGTATGCTCAGTTATATAATTAAATATTTATACAAGCAAAATTAAATAACACATTTACTTCCATAAAAAGTACAAAGCTGTTATTCAAATACTATATTTATTATTTAAACCAAGGTTGACTATTATATGAGTGTGAAAATAGTTTTGTCAAATGTGAAGTTTAAACAATCTTAACAAGCTAATTAATTGTATGATACTGATTGTATTTATTGATATGCATAGCTGTTGTTAAATATAATAATATGAGGAAATGCAAGAACATCCAAAAATATTATTTTCTATACAAATGTTTGTCTACTATAGCCCTAATATCTGATGTGCACATCTGTTGGTGTTGTTGTTGTTGTTTTAGATTAAGAACTGAGCCTTAACCGGTACAAATACATGTACCGGTTTTAAGGATGGTCATGTCCATTTTATAAACAGTGCATTTTTTTTTTACATTATGTCATTCTTTTGTTGCACAAATAAGTTACTTTGACAAAGGATGTATCTGTGTAACACTATTTAATTCTAAACAAATTTCATGAGTTACAGTAGAACACACATGCATCAGATTGTTGATTCAAATTCTCATACCAATAAAAAAAAAATACTTGCCTTGCGTGCCCAATTATGCTGAAGTGTATTCAAGTGGATTCAAGCAACACAGCAATTATTGGGATAGTAAACTTGTATAACAGATGTTCATGATTAATAAATTTATAAACACTAATAACATGTGAACAAAACCGAATAATTGTGTGATGTTTCATTGAGCATATTAGTTTCAGATTAGTAAATAATATTGTTTTCCATTATGGCCAATATATATTTTTATGCAACACTGACAGTATTGAAACGAGTCATTAATCCCAAACCCCATACGGGATTTGTTATGTCCGAAATACACTCCACTTGTGTTTTCCTCTGTTTAAGCATTAAAATGTCGTGCATTGCAGACAATCTTTCTTCTGAGTTATCTTACATGAATTGGCTTCATTTAGATCGTGCGATTTATAGATGGACTAATTTTTGTCAAACTAAGATAAACCATCACAGCCGACATTGTTTTGGTTTGTGCCAGGCGTACTATCATACTAAAAAAGGAACTTCATTTGATAGCAATTGTTTACCGAAATAGTATGTATCCGTTTAACAGTTTATCGTGGCAGTATACCTATTGCAACTCTGGACACAACGGCCGTATGCTTATTGAAATTAAGTGATTTTTTTTTAGGTAACCCCCACAAACATCAATGTTATCTGCTAATTGTTTCAAATACTTGTTTTGTGACCTGTTCTAACATAATAATATTAAAATATACGTAATATTTTACAAAAAAAAACGTTGGCAAAACAGTATAGTCTGTATATATTTCATATATCTTTCTCAGACAATGTAACGATTTACATTTTTGTTTGGGACAACTACATTGACATCTACAGCTATAAATACATATGTTTGTTATCCTATAAAACCAATTCCGCTGTGTTGCCCCACGGATCACCTGTTAATATTATTAATGATTAAGTATAGCTGTTACTAAAATAGACTTCCCTTTGAAAAGGTAACTTTGAATGAGCTATTCATTATTTAATGTATGCATTTGACATGTTTGAAAAAATTGCGTGTGTCAAATAAAATAGCTTCGCATTGAAACTGGTTGTGTGGTGATAGTAAATTATACTTAATATAACTGGCTACTACAATGTAAAACATTTCTGCATAGTTTCTCTGCGTTGTGTCGATGGAAATGCCGCGGAAATGATACTAAAAGGATATAACGAAATATCTATATTGAATTACTTTGTTTAGTAAAGATATGTTTAGTGAGACTTTGCTTGGATATTTGAGTAGAGTTTGTAAGACCATGATCAGGATAGTTATATTAGAAAATGTGACAATATTGTAGTTGTGGCATGGAATGAGAAGGCGTATGTGTCGTTACATGTTTCAAACGGAAACGGCCATTTCAATAAAGGAATCATGAAACTCCAGAGACATCATCGGGAGAGAAACCCTTATTACCATCCGCTGGTCCTTTATTTGAGGCATGTGACCAATAGCCTATATAATACAGGACAATACATTTATAAATCATAAAAATGATTAAAACTGGGGTCACCGCATTGGAACGGTTAATGCAAAGCATTTGGAGTTTAAACCGGGTTAAAGAATGCCGAACCGAACACTTATCCCAGATTTCATCACATAACACGCACTTGTAAATAAACATTAACCTCATAGAATAGCAATTCAAATTAAATAGTAATAGAATATAATATTTATTCAATTGAATAACAATAAAATTACTCAATGGTTTAATGTTCACCAGAGCAACATAATTGCAACTTTCTGATTCACGATGAAATGAGAAAAATACAATTATCAGCTAAATCCCTTCTTGTTGACAATATTTCGAGACCTAGATCATATAGTACAAATCACAGATCATCGTCGTGTATCTCAGGAAAAAGCCGTAATACGCGGCTTCAAACCTCAAATCCCCCAACCTTAATTCGACTTTCTTAGGCCACATGTCAAATTTAAGCTTGTAATATAATGTTATTAATGAGTTGAATTCATATAGGCCTTGTTATTGGGCTGAGCACAGCCGTGTTGGTCTGAGGCCGTAGGCCGAAGGCTAATATTGTCTGAAGCCCAATACCAAAGCCAATATGAATTCAGCTAATTAATGACAATTTTGTTAGTAGTTCACTATATAATATTATTATATTTCTGTTTTACCAGTATCAAACAAAGCTATCATAAATTATTAACTATGTTTTTATCCTTTTAACAGTGTATTGTGAAATATAACAATCAAACAGTACATACAATATTGCTAATTTTTCTTATCGAGAAAGTAGCAAAAGGTGTAACACCACCAATCGATATGGACTGTTATCCGACCGAGTCTTGGCAATCCTGTCAGTATTCACCGACACATTATTTAACCATTCTTAGACTTAAGAATAAAGAATAGACTCTGACCCCAGTGTATATACTCAAGTCTTATTCACCAAAGCATTTTGTTTAAGAATATTCTTTAAAACGTCTAAGTATGTTCCAGCATATGCTTAAGACATTCTTGAAAAGTTGAAGACGACGACTAGATGTGAAATAAAACTTACTTATTTACTAAATCCTTACGTTAAGCCTTCCATCAGCCTCTTTTCAGCTCAATCCTCTCTTTTCAGTGTGAAGATGCTGTCGGCGAGTTTACAGAGCAAACGTTCAGCAAACTCGCCAATTCCCTTCCCTTTCTGACATGCATCCAGCCATCCAATCTAAATTTTAATAGAAATATTAACAAATAATTTCATAATGTTCATATAAACAAACGCTAAATTGAAGAATACTGCAGTACGTCAGGGAAATTTTTCTGTGTGTTTTCAGCTATGATAATTATTCAAATTAATAAGTTGGTATTAGATTATTTTTTTTAAATAATATTCAATGTAGTGTTTATGTAGAGCTATTTTTTTTTGGAACTTTGGTATGAAACTTGATGGTAAGCTAAAAGAACAGGATTGGATGGCCGCAATGCATCAACGTCATTAATCTTTTTGCTAAAAATCCTCATTTGCATCATATGCATGTTGGTATGGTATGTTTTCTGCGTACTGAAATTCAAGTTTAAAGGTACCTGTTCACAGATTGACGAATTGACAATTTTCAACTTTTTGTTACAGTGTCTGCAAGGGAGCAAAATAACACAACGGACCTAGAAATATACTGTACAAGCCGTTTTGTTTATGAGTAATCATCACTGGAAATTGATAAAATGTTAAAGCGTTTGTAACGCTAAACGATGGACTAATTTGGAGTGTTTCTGTTGTTTTCGTTAAAGCTGTTTACATAATATTCAACACTTATATAAAGTAAATATTGCAGGGTGAAGTATAGAGGTTGGAATGGCCGAGTGGTTAAGGCGATAGCCTTTTAATCCGGAGTTCTCGGGCTCGAACCCCGGTGGGACCTTGTTTTCTTCTTTTTTTGTTAATACTTATCTTGTTATTATACATGAGCTTTTAAGTTCCGATGCTTAAATCTGTCAAGTTAAGATATTCAACGGCATACTTCAAAAATGCAAAAATCTGTGAACAAATCACTTTAAATTTAAAAAAAAAACGCATGTGATAATGCATATTAAATTGTTATCACTGTCAGACCGCATTATTGAGAAGCATCTGATACCCATGTGTGATGAATGTCATACAATGTCGTGAAGTATCAGCGCCTAACATAAACGAGGTAGAGATTGTTGAAGCTGATGAATGTGAACATCAAACAAAAACAAACACTGTAAGGGAATTTTAATTCAACAGCATTTGTGGCGAAGGCATATCAGGTTATTGTCTTAACACTTAATAAATATATATTTGATTCGTGTGTCTTATCTAAAGTATCGTCTGAATTCGTTTATTTTACTGATTGCTCAGAGGCTAAGTTCTAAGTGATGTTTCTTTTAATTTAATTTCGCATCTATTTTCTCAGATTATATTCTTAGATAGACAAGGTTTATTCAAGGAATTGTATAGTTATTTATCAAAATTCCGCTAGGTTTTATCTAATGATGTGTTCAATATAATCTTAAAACTCAAAAAAATGTAATGTTCGTGTTGACGTTCACTACTCAAAAAATCTTCAAATAATAGCAAGATACTACGATGCCAGTTACACGAGTTTCAGTCGCTACATGTGCATCATAAATAAATGAGGATCACACAGTAGTAGTAGTAGTAGTAGTAGTAGTGGTAGTAGAAGTAGTAGTAGTAGTAGCAGAAGTAGTAGAAGTAGTAGTAACAGTACTAGAAGAAGTAGTAACAGTAGTAGCAGTCGCAGTAGTAGTAGAAGTAGTAGTAGTAGTAGTAGTAAAAGTAGTAGCAGTGCCAGTAGTAGTAGTAGTAGTAGTAGTAGTAGTAGTAGTAGCAGTAGTAGTAATAGTAGTAGTAGTAGTAGTAGTAGTAGTAGTAGAAGTAG